>JASDQU011508652.1:3848-22623 GCA_032191745.1 Picea mariana
AGGAGAAATCCCCACACACTCTCAACTACTTCTATTCATCCTTCCTCCCTAACTTACTTCCATCTTCCATCCCTATCCTTCCTCTGCTGGACTATCCTGGAGTGTCAACTGTATTGACCTAACTCCAAATAGAACCCGTAAGCGGAAGTGTCAAATCTCTTGAACAAGCTTCCCCAACATGCAACTGACAGTCATCATCACATGTCTAGGGGAGCATGAGCTAACACCATCCTCCCATGAGTCCAGGTTTCAGAGGATACATGGTGGGAAATGCCTCCACCCCTCTTAATAGGACTAGGGTCCACACCCTTCCATGGAACATATAGTGGCACTGTGTTGCTGGGAATTTTGTCATCGTATATTCATTTTTTGGGCAGTCTCACCACCTGAAAACCTGTACTGGTCCATATATCATAATAGTGCATTTTTACTAATATAATTTCACATACAAAGATTCATACTATATTGTTTCTCAGTCAGTGGTTATGACATCCACTCTTATTACCATTATCCCTTGGCTATTTCATAGCCCATTGACCTGCAAATTATTCTATAACACAAACTCATACATATCTATGCATTATCATCATGTAATTGCATACAACCATAATCTCAATTCAGTATCCACATACCAACAACTTTAATATCAAAGTTTTCAAGTTAAAAATAGATCTCATAATATCCCCATAATTCAATTGACGTTACTCATTCATAGAATTTTCATTTACATAGTAGATTACATCATATCCATCATCATTCAAATAACATTTAAACATTCATAGAATTTTCATTCACATAATAGATTGCATCATATCCATCATCATTCAAATAACATTGAAACATTCATAAAGGTTCCTACGTCTTAAAAGTTCAAGTGTATCATTAATAGTTTCATTGTGAATAGAAAATAAAGGGTGATTAGGACTTAAGTAATTCTAGCTGTCTAAGTCAAAAGGTGGCATTACATACACCCACCCTTCAAAACAAAACTTTTTCCTGAAGTTATGGTCATTCTAAATATAAGAAAAAAATCATGACACAACTTATTTGTGTCTTCTAGGATAGCAAACCCTATTCTATATTGGTCCCATTGTAACTTCACCGATTAAAACATGTTGAGGCTATTAATATATTAATTACAACTACCCCTATTTAGTAAACACCTTACCGTGTCTCGACTCTATTTTATTGTCACTTTTAATTTAACTAATAATAAGACACACTTTCTCTATAGATTTATTCTTCCTAAGTTCCATATATGACCCCCATATATAAAGTATAGTCTATTTGTTTGTTCACTAGCTAGAATGTTAGCTCATCATCAGTTCTCTAGTTAAGTGAATCTTATATTGAGTTCGATATAAACTTCCTTAAGTCATAGATACAATCTCTCATGGGATATATTGATAATTATAAACAATTTTTATTGACTTTGATTGTCACTCTAGCTTGACAATACATATGCCATCACTCATGATATTTGCATTCAAAAGTTTTCCAGGCTTAGGAACATTAACTAAGATACTGCTAATTGATTGTCATTTGATGTCCTCACTGAATATGGTTATTTTTTTTTATTTTTTTTTGGTCATTGTTCTCAATATCACTTTCCTCTTAAGTCATTAGACTTAGATCTCAACCAAGTTAAATGCGGACTATGGGATTCTCTTCATCATAGTTAGGGAAAATCATGATTTCTATCCAGAATTCACTATTAAAAACGTCCATATATCTAAAGAGCACCATATTGACATGTGGTCTAGTGAACATTTCCAAATCAAGAATAGGTTTACTATAAGTATCTATTCCAAAATCAAGGGACACCTCCTCTTCACAAAGAATTCTCTCCTAAGAACATCAACCCCTTTCATGAGTGCTCTCTTCATATTCAATATTCAAGAATATTCAATAGCTTGGGCACATCTTCCACATGGGCTTCATTTTTAACTTGTGTTCTTCATCAACCAACATCTATTAAGGTACTTATCACTCCTCCTATTAATGTTATAGATTCTTCACAATATATACCTCAACTCTAGTACTCTGGTACAATTAAGTAAAAATCATCAATTAAACAGAATTTGACTTAACATCACGTTGGCGGATAGGAACTAGTCAATATACCTAATCACACATTATGATATAAATAAACATATTATCATGATGTTTTTTTTATCATTCTAAACTCAAGTTATAGGTTCACAACATAGACCCACTTACAGTATACCATATCACCACACTAACCTAGGTAATTAATTAAAGACAATCCATAATTGCTATTGTGGTAGACTTGGCACAACAACCTCTCTAGGCTCAAGACTTTCCCACTCACACTTAAGTATAAAAGAAACCCAAGTGCATAATATACAATCCTAAACTACCAAAACCTTCAATAGCACACCATACCAATTTCTCCATTAACTAAGTAATATTTTACTAGCCAATGGTAAATTGCTACATGACCTCCCCTCTACTGAGAATAAGTATCACCAGAAAGGTCATAAAATTAATCTAGATATTCTCACACATAAGACACATAAGACATATAATACACAATAATTAAGAGTAGAACACATCATTAGTTGTTTCTGATAATCGTAAATATTATGGAGACCATAACATTCGTTGACCTCCCCATGAAGCTCGCTACTTTTGCCTCACAAGTTGTCATTGTCTCTCTTGCAATGATGATACATTCTCCACTCTTAGGAATGTTGAGATTGGTTACTTTAGATGATTCTAACCAAGCCCTCGCATCCACTCGCATAGTGTCCTTTACCATTTATACAAATTCATACGCATGCCTATGATTTCACTTGAAACTAGGTTCAGTCCTTGCCTCCCACTTACTCATTAAGTGGAGGATGACCCCTAAGCTATACATCATCCACGTTTCATGTGTCAACAAATTATATATATATTAACCTACAAGATTTATTTCACTACTCCACACCAAACCTTAAAACATGTCAAGTTGAACTAGAATGGCTAAAACAAGTTTAATTATAATGTGCAAATCAAGTTATTCATTCTCCACTCTAAGAACTTGATTCCACATCCAAGCTTGTAGAAGTTATATAACACTACACTTACATTCCTTCTCATGCTCACAACGCCATGCACCACAACCTAAGTTATAAGTTTATAATTTGAATATAAATAACACATTTCATTTACCCTAATTTAAAACCACTTATTAATTTACTCAACTTATACAATATAAGTATTGTTTGATATATTTATACATCAATATTACCTCTCTTTATTATTGTGAAAACAAAATATATATATATATATATATATATATATATATATATATATATTATTATTATTATTATTAATTTATAAATATATTATATAGAAAATTTTACTTCAAATATAAAAAAAAATTAATATTACTTTCATATGATATTATCATGATCATGGATACCACAACTTTCCTTACTCTTCTTTAAAAAAAAAATCATCATTTATTAATTTAAAATATATATATATTTACAAACAAATTTAGCTTTACTATCTATATATAATATATATATAATTGTTGAATTCCTTTTAATAATTTTCCATTCCTCTAAGCTTTTAAAACGTCTTTCTCATCTAGTTTCCATGAAAATGATACACTAAGCTTTTATAATTTTTAAAAAGAACTTACTAATAAATAAATAAAATTAAGTAATTGAATTTCCAAATTTATAATTATCCACGTACATATGGACAACAACGCTCCAGAAAAATTGTAATTAAATATGTGTGCATTGTCTATTTTTAAACATATTATCCTTTTTAACAACAATATGTGTGTGCATTGTTTATTTTCAAACAATATGTCAATATCAGTGCCAAACAACATTAGCAATTTATTTATTAAATACAATAAAACCCATACATTGCATTGCTCATATAATGAGCTTTTCAATTATCAAAACTAAAAAAAATTAATTAATTTAAATTCAAAAAAA
The DNA here is from genome assembly GCA_032191745.1 of Picea mariana. Lineage (NCBI taxonomy): Eukaryota > Viridiplantae > Streptophyta > Pinopsida > Pinales > Pinaceae > Picea > Picea mariana. The sequence goes on from JASDQU011508652.1 coordinate 7,811, forward strand.
AATAATTAAAATAAAATGAATATGAGATTGCCTTTATTTCATGGTTGCATCTATACATTATTATCTTCAGGCTTAAATTATAATATAAATTATGTAAATAGTTAACTAAAATTTGTTCCACCAAAAGTTAGAAGCGAAGATAATAACAAAATGAGTGTAAAAGATAGGATGATGTTATAATAAAATCATTTCTCTTATATATATTTTTTTTTGATAAAAAGTACGATGGTGGGTGTAGCATGGATATTCTTAGAGAATTCAAGATATAAGAAGCATTGGGTCACATGTACATGTGCTAGGATTTGATGTGATAAAGGTCTAAGGCTTAATGGGAGTAGTAGGAAGGGTCAAGATAAATAGCTTCAAGTTTTTATTAGACAAATTTTTTGGGTTGTCAATAGATTAGGTATATATTCATGTTAGAGTATAAATTACGTAATAGATAGAGTGCAAGTTTATTATGTATTTCACTATACAATAGATAAATTTTTTGGGTTGTCAATAGATTAAGTATATATTCATGTTAGAGTACACATTAAGTAATAGATAGAGTGCAAGTTAATTACATGTTTCACTGCACAATGGTTGAATAGTCAATAATTTAAGAGAGTAGGTATAACGATGCTTAAATCTATTCGTAGGTTTAGAATGACAGCTTGTAATGGAAGCACCAAATTAATTATTAAGGATTTAATTTAGACACGAGTTTGGTCCTCCCCCAACTTTCTCCATCAATTTTTTTTTTTTTTGCTACACACGACTTTATGAAGTTTCAGAGGGACGTAACCCATTCGAGGGTACAATGGAAATGCTTATGACTTATGACTTGACATCGTCCTTCTTGACAGGTCTAGTCTAAGTGATGGGATAGTTGGCATGGATGGCCTTATAAAGGATGACTCGTACTAATTTATTAGGTGAGGTTTAGAGTTTCTAAATCTATATTGCATTCAAGGGCAGACCAATTGAAATTTGGGAAATCCAAAGAAGACGACCGCAAGCCTTTTATCTTACAATTTTATATTTAATTTGTATATGTTATCAAACCTAGGGAACTGAATATGCATTGGTAACCGTCATGTTTGGTGCCTGGTGGTGATAGCTGGAATTATCATTTTAAGTGGGAAATCACTAGCTAAGCCTTGCCATTTCTCATTGTTATGTCCACTAACACACAAGAACGTAAGGTTGTCGATCATTGGTAATATGAGTTCCAACGTCCATCCCTATACTACTACCATGCATGCACATGGGATGCTTTAAGTAAAGTAAATGCACCTTTAAGGCTACCCTATCACATATATGTGGATTCCCATGAAAAGGTTCCCATAATCATTCCTAATGGGATTTGAACCGATGATGCATTCACCTGCAACACTGAGTAAATGCGGGTCGGTGCCGAGGGAGAAGTTGGCAAGGAAGTCGGTGCCAACGACCGGTGGAATGAAGAAAACTCACAGGTTTAGGCCCAGTACTATTGCCCTCCATGAGATTCAAAAGTACCATAAGAGTATCGACCTACTGATAAGAAAGCTTCCATTTCAGTGACTGGTGAGGGAGATCGCATAGGACTTCAAGGCGGATTTGAGGTTCCAGTCATCGTATTGCAAGAAGCCACGGAGCCATATCTAGCTGGGATCTTTCAGGACATCAATATGTGTGCCATCCACGCCAAGAAGGTTACCATCATGCCCAAAGACATCCATCTCACTCGCCGCATCTGGGGTGAGAGGGCATAAACGAAAAAATTGCTCAGTTTTGTGATTCAGTACAGCTGTGTGTTTTCACACCACCATACGTTTCTTTATCAAATTTGTACTCTATTCCTCTCTTCAGTCCCCGCTATCAGTATTTTGTTGTTTTATGGAGAGATTCCATTATAAAAAAGATATCCAGACTTGAAGGTAATTTTTTGCATGGGTGCACCGATGGAAAAACTTGTAAGAAGTATAAAGATGAATGGCTGAAGTCATAGAAAATCAATGTAATTTACACCTTGAAAGAATGGCTGAAGGAGAACAAGGTTTTGTTGAAATAGTTGACAAGACTCACTTGTATATTAAAAAATATATACATACACAGATTCACTGAGGAGTCTAGCAATTGGAGTAATAACGACCTCCATCGAAAAAACAAGGGATACACTTGAGGAAAAATAGTTTTTTTTTTTTTTTAAATGAAATCTGGCATTGAAGAATTTGTGTTGTCTCTCACATTGACTTCGCATTGTGATATTGGTCTTTTGGCTTTGGGTTCTGACAGTCCATTACAGCCTGAAATATTACATCTTGAAACAGTCTGAATTCTAGGTATTTGAACTCTCTGTCTCATAAAATTAGTCCAAATTCTGCGAGGTGTTTGAACTCTCCGCCCCATAAAAAAATTTTATGTTCAAATGAACTGCCATTAATAACTTTTATATATATATATATATATATATATATATATATATATATATATATATTAACAAGTATTTGGCACCAGACTCAGCCATTAAGCCCTATCTCTGCTTGGAACATCTGTTAGGTAATGGCAAGATTCCATTATGTTTTCCCTTGCACTTTTCCCATGCAGAGCACATAGCTCTTTTTGCTTTGATGGAAATATGATTCTCAGACTGTTCTTTAATGGACTACTTTGAAAGAAATGTCATTTGACAGTAAACTTCATCGAAACCCAAATATGACTCCATGGAAACCGTATTTAGGGATTTTTGTTTCTTCTTCAGAGAGTGAGGGCCACTTCATCAAGATTAATTTTGATGAGAGGTTTTTCTTGTTTACTTATCTAAGGCGCCGATGAATGAATATCCATGTACAGAGTAAGTAAATTTTGTGTTTTCATGCATCATTAATAGAAATTCTGTTATAGAGTTTCACGAAGCAACTTCCTAAAAAAAAAGTTGTATCTACCAACGAGTTCACTGACGAGGTTGCACTGCCCACCAGGTTCTGTTTTTGTTGTGGTCCGCCCTAGCCGAAATGAGATCAGTTCTAAGGAGATGAGGCTGGGTGCAAGTTAATGTAAATAGACCAGCCCAAAGTAACCTTTCCAACTTTACACAATTAAACTATATTACCCAAAACATGACCAGGAGACCAATTTCTTGTTCCGTTCTCATTCCCATTCTTGTCTTGACACTGCACTAGTACATTTCCACTTGTGGTCATTAATAAAATTATCTTTTATAATCTTATTACTAATCAATTTTCATGGATAAAATATAATATGAAGGTGTTGGGTTCATCTTCTTATCCTCCTAAACCCTCTAGCCCTGCTTTTCATGTTTTTGTTACCTGTTCTCTTTCTTATTTCATGTTCTGTTAATGTGAATTTAACTATATTCATATATTTGTGCAATATAGGACATCAAATAAAGTCTGTAACAATATGTACCTCTATATATCTTAGCCCAATACCTACAGCCGTATATCTTAGCCCACTAATCTATGGTATGTCTTCCCAGCCGCAATGGCATCTCATTTATGTATTGCTTCTTTCATAGACCAATCTCAAGTCCTATGTAAAGTGGAATTTAAAAATTCTTTCTTCAGACTATGACAATCACACAATAGTCATTTTAATGCTATCTCAGATAATTTTTCCGGTGAAAGGAATCTATCTATTTTTAAATATTTTGAAGCATGGGTTTTATTAGACTCAACATTGGTTCTGACAATTACCTCTTAATCAATTTCATGTTAACCTTTTATATCTTATTAGGTTTATAAGGCTTCGGTTCCAGAGTGTAACAATCCAAATTGGATTGCATATGAAAAATACAAAATCTCAGTGCTGTGGGTGGTGAAGCCCAGGTTTCAGTTTTGAAACTGGGTTATGATACCATGTGTAAGGTCTCTCCTACAGATCCTTATAAAACATAAGTTTAAATAGAGAAATGTTATCCTAACTTCTTTACAATTCATTATTCAGCATATAACCATGTTCAACAGAATTAAAATTTATGAGTAGCATGATAATAAACCACGTATTTAGCATAGTTGTTATGAATAATATATAAATAATAAACATGAACAACATAACAACAATGAACACAACATAATAATGAAAATACCTCAAACTGATGCGGTTCTCCAACTCTATCCAAGATGAAGATCTGCCCAAAACTGACTAACCTCCCAGCTAGCTAGGAACAACCTATCCATCTCCCTAGCTCCAGGATTCCTTACGGCTTCCTGGCCCTCGAGCCCAAAATTCCCAACAACACCAGTGCCCTGTGAGAGTTACCCAAAAATAATAATTCCAATTTCCTCCTCCTCCTCCTTCAAAAATTCTCAAACCAAAATAAAAATGAGATCCTCTTCCAAGTGCTCCCCTCCTCTCTTATCCTCCTCTCTCAAGTTCCCCTCATTAATCCCCCAACAACCTTGTCCTCCCATTAATTCCCAAACAATCTTATCCTCCCATTAATTCCCAAACAACCTTATCCACCCATTAATTATTTCACCCACTTCTAATAATAAAATAATAAAAGACTCATTTACTATATTTTAATAATTAATTAAATTCAAATTTAAAAATTAGGATAAAAATTAATCAATTTGGGTTGTTACACTTGTGCATGTTATTTCGTAGCTACAAGGAAGAGATGAACCTCATGGAAACTCCCTGGTTCCGACCTACCATCATGCATCTCTATCCCTCATCATCGACCAAGCTCAATTGTTTCATCTTACAGTTGAGTGTCGCCTCATGCGATTCCAACTAGTCCATATTGATCACAACATCATAAGATCTTAAGATCATGACGTACAGGTTGATCCTAGTGAAAAACTATCCCAGGTTAAGGATACATCCTGTCACATACCCACCAACCTTTTGTTTGGCTCCAGAAGCCATTTCTACAAATCTAAACTCATTATGTTTGACACCATTTACCTTAATTCTTTTTAGCACTGCCCCGGAAATGATACTCTCTATAGCACCTGGGTATGTCAAAATACTAAGGGTCTGGTCAGAGACGGTACCTGAAATCTCGAGCACAGTCAACTGGTGCTCTGCTTGATAGTTATTCACTACTGCATGAATCCCATGGACCTTGCCCAAATCTCCCACGGCAGTGGGTCTGACTGATTCAGATGTTTCGGTCCTCTCCATTGGGAAGTCATGCTGGTAATGTGGCTCCCCACATTCCAACACACTTTCTTCACTCCAGTATTCCCGGTACCCAAAGTATAAGTTGAATCCTAACATTAAGGCAAAACAAAAACTTGTTGACTTACGTTTCTTGGTAATTTGGTGCGGAGCATATTGAAGAATCTCCAAAAATGGCCTTATAATCAGGCACCGTATGGCCACCCTATCTCAAGGCATTGAACTCATTGAGCTGACACTCAATGAATTCCTCAGAAAGATACCCCTCATGGAACCATTCCTTGAACAATTCCCATGACACGTCTTCGACGACCATGTTTAATTGAGGCAGGAGTGTCTTCCATCATAGAGGAGCACTCCCCTTTAGTTGAAAGACCACCATGTGGACCTTCATGTTGGAGGTATAGTCGCAAAGTGAAAAGAACATCGCCATTTTATCCAATCATACATCGTGGACTTGAGAATTTATCCTTCTCGAGTTCTCGATGAAAGTTAACGGTATTGGTTGGGGCGCACTGTGGACCCTCATGGGTATAGGTGCCCTGGCCTCATCTCAGTACAGACAGTGGATCAAGGCCTCTGACATTCCCTGGAAGGACCTTGTCAGACCATCATCCTCCATTACAATAATTGAATCCAGCCCAAGGACTTGTTCCTCCCCTTAGGGGTTAGACTCTAAGGGCGCGGGCACTTCTAGAGGCGTCATACTTCCTTCCACGACACCATGCTACGAACTGTTGTGGCATCCTCTAATCGAGATCACCACATGGACATGTTGATGTTTTTTAATAGCACTATGTTAAAACTCAATGGTTTACTGTAGTGGAAAGCATGGTGATCCACATTCGCAGGGTTGAACCTGATCCGATACCATATGTAACAACCCCAATCGATACGACTACCTACAACGCAAAGAAAGTGCAATTTTTTTTTTTTTAAGCAGGAAGGCAATCAACGAAAAAAATTAATTGACACGACTTGATGGCGAACACAACTTACAGATTCAGGCAGCAGACAACAATGACTCAGCATACTAGCACATTAGGCAACTGGATGAAACATGCGATAATCAATAAACAAATAAAACGACTACTCGCCCGACAGAAGCAAGATGACGCCTACAAGCTAAAGGACAGCATCACAATCCCAACACAATGACTTCAACGACCAGTAACTAGTAACCTCTACGACGTGCAACCAATCGCATTAAGGCGTTATAGAACCAAGTACAAACACCAATTACAACGAACAAATGCACACATCGGGAAACACAAACTCCAGCTAGGTTATCATTCACATCTATCTATCAGGGTGCACAATGATCCCCTCATATGGAATCATTTCATCACAAGGAGATAGGCGTGATGGTAACCATGGCACAACATAACATTTCTACACCTTTAACCCAAGATAAATCCCTCGCACTAGGAGACCGAAATAACTGTCAAAAACATGAAGACTAAACCCAGGAACACAAACAACAAGTCGACAAGATGCAAGGGGAAATTTGACTACTATAACAATCAAACATCACCTTAAATTCCAAAGAAATCCTACATCAACATGGTTAATGGTACCAAGGAATCTAATATTTAACCAAATATACCTCACCTTAATTTCCTGATTCCACATGTGTCATACATTCTATCTTTACCTATTAGGTAATAACTAGTTTTTTTTGCATTAAAAAGTGAACTACTATATGCACTTAACATAATCAAATTTACGTTGTCAATGGAAATATACATTGTCTATTAATATAAGTGAACTAATTAACATAATATAAGTGAACTACGTTGTCTATTAATATTTGAACTACGCTGGAAATACGTTGTCTATTAATATTTATCAAAAATGCAGACCTATCAAATACTCTATCCATTAATACATGAAATCGTTGTCTATTAATACATGATATCTCTGTCTAATAAATGAATGGTGTCTTTGTCTACTATCAATAAGATCCATAACATAAAACCCATATGATCCATAAATAGCGTTGGGTAATTAAATATGGATGAAACTACTGTGAATAACATCGTTGAGTTAATAACCTTTACGTTGGAATAAATATCGATGTGAATGTCATCCATAAATATCACTGTGGATTTAATACATAAATATCGTTGTGGATTTCATCCATAAATATGGATGAAATTACTATGTGAATAAACCTTTACAATGTGAATAAATATGGATGAAATTACTGTGTGAATAAACCTTCACGGGTGAATTAAATTGGTATGAAATTACCGTGTGAATAAATATTTACGGTGTGAATAAATATCAATGAAATTACTATGTGAATAAACCTTTACGGTGTGAATTAAATATGGATGAAAACAAAGCCTAAAATATGTTGCCTAACATTGATACGTTGTCTAGCATTAAAAAGGAGACTATGTCTAAGTTCTCGTTGTCTAGCAAATGAAGGATAATAAATATATTGTTGAGAAAAAATATGAGTTCATTGTGTGTTATGATATCGCGGTCTAAATATTACCAAAATCATTGTCTAAACATTGTCAAAATTCGTTGTCCAAAATTACAAAAATTGTTGTGTAAGTATTACAAAATCATTGTGAACTAGATTTGTTATCAGCCAATATTAAATTGTTGTCCAGAATGTTGTTGTTAATACAATTGTTGTCATAATAAATATAAAATCGTTGTGATATATTGTTGTGTGCATAACATTTACTATCAACAATAATGTTTTCAACGACCATAATATCACAATCATATGTTAAACAATCAAATCTATTCCATTCCAAATCCAACGCAATAGTAAATTAGATCGTTGTCTAAAACTGGAATCGTAGAGTTTAGTTTTGAAATTGTTTAAGTGCAGGGATAATGTTGAGTGCAGAGATAATTTGTTGCAGACATAAAATAAATGCAGAGATTAATCATCCAACGAAAACATAGAGAATCAAGCCCCAATTCGTTGAGTTATGATATAGTTGTGTAATATATATGATTGTCAATGCCAAGAAAGATCCAAAAAGAAAATCGTAGAGTAACATAAGGTCACTATCCAATGCTAATCAATCAAAGTGGTAATGATAAAATTGCAGAGATTCACCATACAAAATGATGGAAATCATCAAAAACACAAAGATTTTCAGAGTTTAAGCAATCAAAAACACAAAGTTTAAGCATTCAGGGATCAAGCATTCAACGTAGAGTATAATCAGGTTAATCAATCAAGACGCAGAGAACCAAAACAATGTTGAGAATCAACGCAGAGATACTCATTCATAAGAAGGCACAAGACTAATCATTCAGTAATGAATCAATCAACGCAAGGATACTCATTCACAAGAAGGCGCAAAGATCTGGGATTAATCATAAGAGAAAAATGCAGAGATAAGTAAGGGATATATGGTTGGGAAAAATTTATCCTTCACTTATTATCCATGCACAGGAAAGAAAAGAATTTGAATCTATAGGTATTTAAACACCGCAGTGACGATCGTCAATTCGGCTCCTGGACGACTTCTCAGGCACGAAATAATAACTTAAGGGATAAGGGACGAAAGATAAAAACACCAATTTGTCTTCATAATAATCAATAAAAAAAAAATGTAGAGAATTCATTGCAAGTGGAGTTTGGGTTCACCAAGGGAAATCAATTCAAAATACATTGAGCATAAGGCTAGGATGACTTTAAGTTCTTGATCATAAAAAACCGAATAAAATATAATCTTTAACACAGTATATGTATAGTACTGAAGGCGCAGGAACAATATTAACTACCATTCAAAAATATACACATGTGTACCGTAGCCAAATGCGAAAGCTCTGAGTCATTGTCCCGTGCATGCTCTACCCAGCTCATGCTTAGTGACCGATGTGACCTTACCAGTACCTCCCAACCAACCCTAGGGGTACTCTTCCACCTTATCCCCTTGAGCCGCAAAAGGGCCATGCACACAATACTAGAGAATGCTAGCACCCAGCTCACCTTGCAAGGTCGAGTTACCACTCGTTACCCCAGATGGGTATCCCAACTCCCACAAGAGAAGTTCAGTCAAGATAAAAATTCAGTAACGTAATGTTACGTAAAAAGATGAGATCCATACTCCTCCTCCTACATCCTTTTCATAGATTTTTCAAGTAATTAGTTTCCCAAATTCTCATGAAATTCATTTTTCATTTAATTAATTAGGGAAAACCTCCCCCATACACATATTGTATGATCCCCTAGTTTCACTAGAAAATATATTTTATTAATTATTTATTTTTTCCTATTTCCCTCACCCACCTAAAATCATTCCTAAAAATGCTCCTTGGTGTCCCAATATTCCCTTACAAATCTTAAGTGACTTACGCCTTACTTAATTCCTATTTGAGTTCATAAATAGCAAGTTCCTAAGGCAAGATTCCTTACTAAGTTAGACATTCAACTTTTTTTCTTTATGTTTCCCCTTTTCTTTAGGTTTCCCCATTTTCTTTAGGCTTCCTATTTCTTTTAAGTTTCCCTCTTTTTCCTTTTTAACTAAAAATCAATTTAGCAAGTGTAGATAAAACAATCATTTACCCTTTTTCTTCTTTAATTAAAAATTAATTTAGCAAGTGTAGATGAAACAACCATTTACCCTCTTTTCCTTTTTAACTAAAATTAAAATAGCAAAAATAGACAAAAACAACCATTTCCCTTTTTAAATTTTAATCCTCCATTATAATTTTGACTTTAATAAATAAATTTGAATTTATTACCCCCTTAACATGTTTATTTATTATTATTATTATTTGACCACATGTTGTACTTAGACCTAGATTTTAATTTCACTAGGTTGGGCGACATTTTTATTAGGGAAAATTGTTTTTAAATATTACTTATCACATCATTCATTTTAAGGCCGACTAGGTTTATTCACTTACCAGTTAAAATCATGACATGCCCTTCAGGATGCACTAGATGCTCCAAGGGTGCCACTTGCCTCCTTTTGTTTTCCTTGTGCAATGTTCCCTTCAGAACGCACTACGTGCTCCAAGGGTGCCACTCGCCTCTTTCCGTTTTCCTTGTGTGACGTGCTCTTCAGGACACACTACATTCTCCAAGGGTGCCACTCACCTCTTGACTGACTTGGTAGACATCAAACCCCTGGATTCAATTATCCGCCAAGTGATCTTATGGGAGACTAAGGGCCTCTAAGGAATAAGGCCCCTGCCTTATTACGCATCGTGGGTCTTCTCGAAATCACAGTGCCTCTAAGGAATAAGGCCCCTTAAAATCATCGTGAGAAACTATCACAGTTCGCCCTCACGGCATCGTGGGTCTTCTCGAACTAGGTAATCATTAACCTATAGTTCGAGCCACGACGAGAGTTATAGTATGTTGTGGCAGGGTTGTTGCCACACCTCTCCCTCAAAGTCTCTGGTTGTCGTGCGTGAACCCTCTACTCCACATGTGAGTCTAGTTGGCAAGCTATCGTTAGCTTGCATTCATCAATGAATCATGTAAGAAATAATAATCATTCATCATAACATATAATCATATGTACATATGTCACATCAACAATATTCAACCCAACAATCCACTCCCTAACTCGATCCAGAGTCTAAGGGGTTTCATCGATGCCTCTGCATCCTCGAGGTCCAAAGTCCTGCACACTTAGGAGAACCCAGTCAATAGCACCTATCTATGTAATACAATCAAATAACATATCATCAAATCCATAATATCTCATAATCATAATCAAACGGCCAATCGTATAATAATCTGGATCACTTGCAAGCAAGTGTCATCAAAGAATAAGTTTACTCAGTGCACGCAAGAGAGGGATGTTACATCAATGGAGTATCCAATACCATTAAGGATACTTAGATAATCATATTAAATATTTGAATTTTCAAAGTACTAAAATGTTTTCTAATGTGTGAAACCAAGAATTTAAATCGCTTATTGATCTCAAGAACTATGTTAACTCTTCCAGAAAAAAATTGGTTAAAGTGTTGGCCATACAATCGACTGCATGAACAATAATCAACAAAGGTTGTTCCTTGATACACCCAAGAAGTACAAAAATTATTTAAATGTGGTTCTTTAACAATGCATGCACCTTAAATCACATAGGAAGTTTAGAAGGATATCAAAGTGATTCTTTTAACCAAGATTACTTCTTGATCACATAGAAAATAAACAAAACGTTTCCAAAACTTAAAGATGAAACACTTGATGTCTTCATAAACCATGTAAAGTATGTAAAATATGTGTGTGTGTATACATATACACATACATATATCAGAATTTTAGAACAAAGATTATAGACTTATATATTGAATGATGCAAACCAGCTAACTAACTGAAGTGAAGTGATTTTCCACCCAACCTCAGGCTTTGTTGCACTTTATATTTCTATAATAGGCCACCCCCTAGCTAGGCTATGCTACCACTAAGGTGAAGAGTTATTAAAATAACAACTTGGGTAAAATATTTATCTTAGGAAAGAGAGTTTCTCAATCAAGTATCTTATTGTAAGGATTTCTAAATATAGATAATATCTTTGGAAACCCCAATTCCTACATTTACATCATAAGGAGATATTATTTCTCTGTCCAAAGATACCTCAGAGTATTCTCCCTCTAGTGTTCTTTGGTATGTGCATAGAAAGGTCCATGTTGATGTCCTTGGGATCCAACATAGATCTCATTATTTCTACTGATATGTTTGTTATAGATAGAGTATCTATATGGCACCCACAATACCTACACATACAACACAAGGAGATCTTCTTTCTTTGCTTTACAGTACCTCGAAAGTATTCTCCCTCTAATTATTTTCAATATGTGCATAGAAAGGTCCAAGATGATATCTACTAAGTTCCAATAAGAAAATTTAGGTTCTTGGCCATACTTAGTTCAATATTCTTTCTCAAAAACTCTCATTCCTCTCCCATTAGAATTATTTTCCATGAATGAATGAAAAATGAAGGGAAAATAGTGCCATGAGTATTTCTATCAATTCAAATTAGGTTCTAATAAGGTAGGAAGCAAGTCTCCATGAATATAGGGAACATGTTTCCAATAATATAGAATATTATTGAAATAATTTAGGGAAGGTTACATTAACTTTCTCATACGTGTTATAAACCATAGGCTAGGCTCACCTTAACACCAGAAAAGGGTAAATATAAATGAATGGAAATATGGGTAGGAGACTTAGGTAAATTCACATATAACATTCCTATAGCCCCCCTTACCTTTCTCGACTCATGGTATCATAGACCCTTTGGGCACTCCTATCTTAGTAAATCCTCTTATTTTATGAAGGTTTCTTTTGCTATCCATCCTAGAGCCTTTACCATTGTATAGGGATGTGTTGTAAGTGTAGCTCATTACCTTATGGGTATAATCATCACAACATGAGAATTCTTCCTGGAAAGAATTATAGCAATAGGATAATGGATATAAGTATTTGAAAAGCATTATAAGTATATGATAATATCTTTAGACATTGGGATCCATGTCATTTTCCTTGGGATCCATGTACTAAATTGGTATACATGTCACGACATTGGGATTCATGATAGTGTATTGAGTCATGGTTGGGATTCCATGTCATCACAAAAGACACATGGACCACTCGGATTCATTTTCCTTTCTCAGTTGGACATTCTATGTTAAGCCCTAATTTTGGCTCATTACCACTTAATTGGGGCATATTAGATTAGTAATGTTATTTTATTTATGTCAGCTTTAGGCCATTAGTTGTAATTTAGATTAGTAATGTTATTTTATTTATGTCGGCTTTAGGCCATTAAACCTCCTAGTCTCCTATATATACCAAGGAGACATTTTCATTTTGAATCATCTTGTACTTGAACATTTAAGTGGGGTAAAAGAAGGTTTCCCCCTCAAAGAGGCTTATTATCTGAAATTATCTCTTTTTCAAGGCGTTGAGTACTTTTCCTGAGGTTTTTCTATGCTATATTGATGTTTGGTTCTTAACATATGGTATCAGAGCTCAAGGTCTTGGGGTTTTGCTGCTACATCTAAGACACTGTGGAATTTTCGCTATAACTTTTTTTCTACAACGTTTCAGAAGGAACGGCTTGGAGGGTATTGAGAAGACGGATCAAGGTACGTTGGGTTCATAATTTATCTCCTGAGACCTTATACTTTCGGAGATATAGCCTATACAAGACAGGGTTCTGGAATCATCCTGAAATGAGTCTTTGCAACATTTTCGCTATAAACAAATTTCTGTAACATTTCAGACCCTGAACTATGGGGGAAATTTACAGAAATTAGTTTTTTATCTGTGGTAAAAATTTCATCTTCTGGGTCATAATAAATTTGTAGATACACCTTGTGTAAGATAGGGCATCTGACTAGTCCTATTGGCTAGTCTCAAGAAGGTGTTCCAGGTAAAAGAATCATAACTTCTTCCTAGAGTATCCAAATTGGGTGGGACTGGTTGCATTGGATCGTGGACAGTATGTAGTATTTTGGGTGCGAGTTTCAGAATTTTATATCAATTATTTTTTGCGGGGCAGACTATACAATTGAGATCTTCTGGAAAGGCCAAAAATCAGCAAGAATGGAGAAACTCCAACTTTGGGTTGAAGACCAACCACGTTCCTAAGATTGAGATGAGTAGGTTTGATGGCAAGGACCCAATCACATGGATACTTCAGATGGAGCAATTCTTTGATCTCCATAATGTGCCACATACACAAAAGGTACGAATTGCTTCCTTATATTTAGAACCTAATCAATTTGTTTGGTATCAATGGCTTTGTTCTCGCAAATCACTTGTCACTTGGACAATTTTCACGGAAGAAATGATAGCACACTATGAGGATACAAGGAGCAATACCTTATTTAGCCAATTGATAAATCTCAAGCAAAAGGGTTCAGTTACCGAGCACATTGAAAACTTCCAAAGACTGAATATAAAGGTAATCGATATTCCATATGAGCACTTGATTGATGTATTCATAGGAACTTTAAAAGATAACATTCAACATGAGGTTTGCCTTTGGGAACCCAAATCATTGGAGAATGCATTTAAGGTGGCAAGAAATGTTGAAAGTAAAAATATGGCTATGGCTACTAGAAGGACCTATCCTAACATCCATAGAGAGAACAATGCTCCTTCTCCTAAAACACCTCAACCTACAAGGTTGACACCTCAACAATTGGAGGAAAGAAAAGCAAAAGGTTTATGCTTTAATTGTGACAGCAAGTACAGTAAGGGACATAAGTGTGGCGAGAAGAAATATTCTACATAGATTGTGAAGAGGAAGAAGAACAAGAACAAGAACCATCTCAAGATGAAAACGTTGAAGCAATTTCGTCTGAAGAGTTAACTCCCACGATATCGTGTAATGCATTGGATGGAATTAGCACTCCTCAAACCCTCAAGATCGAAGGATACATCAAAAAGAAAAAGGTAATAGTCCTAATTGATTCTAGAAGTACTCATAATTTCATTCACTGTAAATTAGCCAAAGATCTCAATTTCTTTGTATATCCAGCGCCAGAGTTTCAAGTAATGGTTGCAGATGGAGGAACTATCAATTGCTCAGGAAAATACAATAAGATCAATCTTACTATGGGGGAATATGTAATGAATAGTCCAATGATTTCTATACCCATGGGTGGTGCAGATGTTGTACTAGGAATCCAATGGTTACAATCATTAGGAACAATGGCTTTTAATTTTCAAGAACTTTTCATGAAATTTT
>JASDQU011508655.1:0-18036 GCA_032191745.1 Picea mariana
AAATTATAATTTTTAACAAAATTTTTATTAAATATAAAGAATAATTTTAATGAAAAATAAATTAAATTTATAAACTAATTAATTTATTAAAAAAAATACAACTACAAAAATTCTTATTAAATATAAAAAACAATTTTAATGAAAAATAATTTTAATTTATAAACTAATTAATTTATTAAAAAAAATACAACTAAAAAAACAAAAAAAAACTGATAATTTATTTTATTTTTAATAAAAGTAATTAATAAAATAAATTTGATGATATATTTTACTTTTAAGGAAAGTAGCCAAGAGTGCTTCACATTGACTTAATATTGATTTATTGAAATAACATAATGATCCATGTTTCTTTTTCTATAGTTAAATTTTGGTCATTTTCACTAAATTTTAATTTTTTAAAGAATTTAAATTTTTATTTTTTATTTTTTTATTTAAAATAAAAAATTTGTAACCTAATTTATAATTATAGTGATACATATATTTATATTTTTTTCTAAACAATTTATATTTATATTTATACATACAATAAACACACAATAAATTTTCTTAATATGTTTTCCAAATCAATGATTTTGCATTTCAAATTTTTCAGAATATTCATTATACATAAATAATTAGTTAATAAAAACTGTTTTTCAAAATACATTAAATTTTCAATTAAAAAATCATGTAAAGTTTTTCTTCTCTTAAATTTTTTTATATTCATAAGAAATGAATATACATATTGCTGATGTGAAAAGAACAAATAGAACCTATCCATAACTTCCTCCCTATTTCATTCATATCTTTAAAAAACTTATAAAAAAAAAAGTTACCAGAGCATACTTTCATCTATTCGTATTTCAATACACTATAATTCACCTCATATTTTAAAATTCACCTCATATTTTAAGTCCTTACTTGATAATACATTTGATATCGACCTTTTATAAAAGAAAATTTAAAATATCAAAGTTGGAACTCCATGGATTCTACGTCTTCCCCATTGACATATTCATAGTATCCAGAAGCCCCGACCGAAAGAAACAATGATTCTTTGGATAGCGCATCAATTTTTCCATTAAGCTCTTCTTTGGATAGCGCATCAATTTTTCCATTAAGCTCTTTATAGATATTGTTGTAGGAGAGCCCATCCAAAAACTGGAAAGAGAGCATTATGTCTTCTAGCAGAGGACCCAACCGAATATCCACCATGGTGACGATTTTCATTGCCGAGTTAATGATCGACTTTGAATCTCCCATAATATGTGATTTCCTTGTCCAATTTTTTTGCGAGCTCTAATAGCAACCATAGAGAAATAAACTCAGCTCTATGGTTTTTCCCTCCATTTGGAGCATACATGAGGTGACATAGTGATTTTGTTTCAGGAAAAGGACCATGCCTACACCATAGAATAGTGTGGAATCTAGGCTTATTGTCTTTGGGATCTACCTTAAATTCTTTCAAAATTTTGATAATGATGTTGGCTAAGACTTCTGCGGGGACTCTTCATTTTTTAAAATACTTACATTTATTTCCCACCAAATAGTATTAACCATAATACAAGGTAAACCTTTGAGTTTCTTCACGGCTTTGTGAGATAGCAAATCCTCTAGCCAGTATTTCATCCTGCAATAATTTTGCTTAAACTTTTCCCTCAGGTACTTCATCACATACATGGTATACGAGCAAAAAAAAATATTGTTAGCATATTCCTCATTAGATTTGCACAAAGTATACCTATTTCGGCTCGACCACCCTCCTTTTACACCGTTATCCCATGTTAAAAGCTTGTTGTTGATAGCTAGCCACATGGTAATTTTTCTCTTCAATGGGGCTTTGAGTCTCCGAAGAATTCCCCACCACCATTTCTTTTCCTCTCTGAGTTGAGTTTCTATAAGGATTTGGTATTGTAAATTTTAAATGACAAAAATAAACAAGCTAATATTTTGTCATACACTTAGGAACCTAGAGATAACTATTTTACATGAACTCTAAAATGTCTAAAACACACATTCATAAATTACCATAAGTAGAAATACACATTGCTAAGTAATTATGCAACGAAAATAAGTACAACGAACAACATTCATCCAACCATGAATAACTCAAAAATTTAGGCAAATGCTAGGGAAAACCCCAATGTGGGGAAACCCAATGAGAGAGAGAGATTCTATTATTTAGCTTCAGGAAATTACATATCAATAGCAATAACACATTTCCATCCAAGTGAAAAACCACTTACAACACAAAAACTTTCCCACCACAATCTGCCTTGAAATTTGTGCGACAATCCGTACAGTTGTACAGATTGTTAAAGTTGGTACCTTGAAATTTGTGCCCAAAAACATGTTTCACTCTCTTCCTGTACGACAAAACTCCTTCAAAAAAATCTTATAAAACTGCATTGAAAAAAATGTCGTCTCTTGCCTCAATTTCCATGCCAAAGTTTTTTGTTGTACAACCTGCACGGATCCATACAGTATAACCTATCCCAACAAAACACAACAACACTCAAAATAGAAATGCCTTCCTTGGGATTTCCTCCCTAGCTCACTTGGGAAACATGCCCTCCTTGCTGACTTCTTTCCTTTCTCAAGCTCCTTCTCTGAATGTGTCTTGCACACTACCCAATGCATTCTCTGATAATCTGAAAATGAACTTTTCCATCCAAACTATCTTTTCACCTTCCCCAACCCTAAATCCAAAGGCCAATATCTAATATTGCCTTTACAAGATCAAGGGCTATGATTGATTCCCTCCAAAATAAATCACTTAAAATATTAAAGTACATTTCACTTTATTACATAACTGCACTTTATGAAATAAAGTCACTATAATATTTGAAGGTACACTTTATTAAAAAGTCACTTTAATAAAAGAAACACTTTACAACTTTATAAAAACCCATTACAAAGTTAAGTGCCTAGTAGTGTCAACATAAGGTAACATCTGCATATAAGACAAAACATGTGGAGTACCTCCTGAGCTAAAAAGCTAACATATATCCCAACTTTTCTATATAATTCCTTCAACCTGGGTTTTTAGTCCAACAGAGAGAATCCTTCTCTTCTTCCTGTAACGTGATGTAGTTTGATACTGAAATGTAGATGTACTACAACAATTCATCTACCTCATGGCCTTCCATTCCTAAGGATTTTTAGGACTTCCAGCTAGACCTCCCTCTAAGCTATGGGGAATTGACTTTGGCGTCTTCTAGGACAAAAATACCTTTTGAGTGATATTTCTATACAAGGGAGTTTGGAAGATTGAAATCATTTTCAGATCCTATCCAAGTGTCTTCTCCAATTTTTACCTTCAATACATTGCCAATTCTCCATGTCTTCCGATGCATGACCAAGGGAAAGGTGCTAACTAAATCCTTCCAAACAATTGAACCTTTAGAGCACTTCCTCAAAAGTCTGTACCAATCTTCCATTGTCTTATTTTTCATGTACTTAGTCTTCATAACTCTACCCAATAGGGTGCTATTATGAGTCACCCTCCATAAGCTCTAAGATGCTAAAGAATGAGCAAATAGACAAATGTTCTTTAATCCACAACCTACTAGAATCTTAGGGGTTGCTACTCGACTACTTATTTCCCTGCATAAAAGATTCACCACCCTGTGTAAAGAGGAGATGTGTTTCATAGTTCCTCTTGTAAAGAACATAAATTGATCCATGAATAGGAGGTGGGAAACGATTTCCTTACCTGCCACCTTCACTCCACTAAGACATCCTTTCTCCCCGACATCTTTGATCAACTTGCTCTGTTCTTTGGAAACAATAAGAAATAGAATTGGGGACAACCCAAAACCTTGTCTAAGGCCCCTCAAGGCCTAGAAAAACCTGGAAGGTGCTCAATTTATGAGTATAGTGAAGGATATTGACTGTATACACCCCAAGATCTAATTTACCATAGATAGGTCCATTCCCATTTTTATTAGCACAAGCCAAAGGAAGGTCTAGCTTACTCTGTCATAGGATTTAGACAGATATAGTTTGAGTATAGCCACATCTTGTTTGAGATGATTGATGGAGCAGAGGGATTATTGTGCTATTTCACAACATCGTGAGCTTGTCTTCCTTGCAGGAATCTGAACTTTTCTTTAGAGATAATATCACTAAGAATTGGCTTCGGTCTCCTAACAATAATTTTAGCCGCGATCTTATAAATCACATTACAACACGAAATCAGACAATAGTCCCCAAAGGTATTCCCTTCTTATTTTTTGGAATGAGGGCGATGAAAGCAGAATTGAAGGACCCTAGTACTTTCCCTTCCCTTTGAGATTATCATAAAACTTTTAGTATATCCTCCTTCAACAAATTGTAGAGACCAGTGAAAAATTCTACGGTAAGACCATTGGGTCCTAGACTCTTTCCCTTTTTCATGGAGGAAAGGGCAACCGAGATTTTGACCTCTGAAATCTCTTTGGTCAGAGAACTATTCATTTCATTCCTAAAGAAATGAGGAAATTTGGATATCACTTCCATGATATTCTAGATAGGACAAATGATAGGCTCATGAAAGAGGGAAGTGAAATGATGAACCCCCTCCTTTTTTTTTCCATAAAGGTAAGAGATATAGATCCATCCTGAGATTTGGCTTCCTAGATATTATTTAAGTTCTTTCGGTAGTTCACAAATTGATAAAATAATTTTTTATTATTATCACCCTCTTTTATATGGACTCCTCTTCTCTTAAGATTCCAAGTTTGTTCCTCTTTCTCCAAGATTGAGTGTTGAGAAATTTCAAATTTCTAACACTGTGAAAGTTGACCATTCGTTAAGGAACCTAAAGCATTTTCTTTATAAAATTTTGCAATCTTCTTTTCCACCTCCTTCAACTGTGCAAAGGACATTTATTTATAGAAATTAAGCAATGTATTCACCTCCACATTAATTCTAGATACATTGTCCACAAACTAACTCATAAAGGATGAAGAAATGGATTAATTAAGGAGCACCCATGTGTCCTTTGCCAATTGTCTTTAATCTTCCTTTGATAACCAAACCTAGTTGAATTTTAGAGGTGAAGGGGGGGATCACCACCATTGTTCATATTGAACATGATTGGTGAGCGTTAAGATATTTTGTTGAATGACACCCATGACTTCATTAGAAATGTGTTATTCAACAAGGGTTCCAGTACTAAAAATCAGTTCAATCTTTTTGAGACTACATCCTCTCCCACATGGAAAATTTTCGAAGTAGGGACCAATTTCATAGGGTCGATATCAATACAAAGGTGTTTTTCCATGAAGGTTGAAAATAAAGTCTCATTGTGAATCCAATATTGGGCTTTTCCCCCAAACTTCTCTTAACAACTATGTCAAGTTCAAATCCCCACAAATAAGTACAAATCGATCGTTAAAGGCTCCTGAACTAGTTAATCTTTCCCAGAATGGAATTCTGTCTGAGTACGACCCATATATGTTAATATTGTTTAAGAGCACCACAAGATATTTGAATTCCATTTTTATCGAAATAGAATAATTGTAAGAGGTTGAAGAGGTATATTTTCATGCTAGACTCCATCCTGACAAAATTCCACTTGATTGTCCTTCTACATCAACATAACAGAATGACGATTTTCTTAGCCATGGTTTGAAAATGGACCTATCTTTGGATCCTTCAGACTTACTTTCTTGTATCAAAATTATATAAGGATTATGGCTCAAGATGAGCCTTTTGAGGGAATGTTGTTTATGGGGGTCATCTACCCCTATAGTGTTGAAGGATAACACAATCATGAGGCCTCTTAAGGGATTTCCCTGCTCCAAGATCCCTTGTCATAGTAGAATATCTGCATTTTCTGATTTATTTCATGGATTTTTGTTGAGATTTCAGTAGGTGTGACGTATTGCATACAAGAATAGGTTCAATAGGGTCCAAACAAAACCCCCCTTATGAGGAGGTATCATTCTTCTAGTTCCCTCTCAAGCTTAAGGCATACCCACTGTTAAGGGAGGGGGAGGCCCTCTTCTTTTCAAAGTAAACCCTGGGCCTATCATTCTGTAACACCTTGTTTCCCCTAGTCTGTACATATAAATTTATTGGCCAAGAACTATGGCAAACTCAAAGTGTGAATGTTTCATTTGGGGTGGACCTTTGTGTAAAGGTCGATGAATGTAAATCATGTTATTTTAATAGATAATGGAAACGTGTTGCATGACTGTTGAGAAGGGGACATGCTAAGAAAGACCACGATTGATAATGGAGATGCAGTGGAGGGGACCCATAATGGTCATGTTAACTTCCACCGAACCAGCACCATGATGGAATTAATTGCTCAGATCACAACAAACCTCTTACCCAGGAATGAATTACAGTTAGATTGGTAGGTGGGAAGGCCTCCTCAAGAGTTAATGAGGGGATGGGGCAGACTACCCATATGTAAGGCTTCCAGACCTGACCACGGACTGTAGATTCAAGCCACACGCAATCTTGCTGAGAAGGGAAAGAAAACAAGCAAGGTGTGGGTAGAGGGGACCTACGAAAAAATGCAGATACGAGAGTGGAAACTCTCGGGTCCAAGGAAGGATTAAAAGAGAAAAAAAATTGAGTTTTGATCACAGGGGAATGGAGACTGAGTCAGGAGAAGGAGAGTAACCTTCATCCTCGTCTATTCCTTTATAGGGAGAAGGAGAGAAACCTTTGTCCCTAACTTCCATTGAGATGGAAGTAAGAGATTGAATCTCAAAGCATCGTGGCGTAATCTCAGGGCTGGCCAGTGATAAATCCATTGGGAGTGACTAAGCCTATGGGTGGGTGGGAACGAGAACCCCTCTTGGCAGTCACATCACGCCTTATGGCTCTGATAAGTGTTTCTTTCATTCTTTGTGCTTCAACTAGAAATAATGAGTGCATGCTTATATTTATACGCCTGTAGATGGTCTATGTATTGAATAGTTTAGTTAAGAGTATCCATTCATCCCTTGAGGACTTTTATATCTATTGATTTTACTTATGCTCTAGTTTAATGCCTCAAGAATACTCTCCCTAAAGAAATTCATCACTGTCTTAGAGTTGAGGGAGTAAACACCCCTGTTTTCGAAGGTTGAACCCTGCAAACACTGCAAGGATGGATTCTAATAAGCTCAAGAGAGGAAGTGAAGGTATGCACCGAGTCTCTGCAAGGTGGGCAGAAACCGAAACCATCTTAAGTCCTAGAGATAAGGAATGAACATAAGGAGTGTGTGGAAGAATGCTTCCTAGCGTTACATTCAAGAAAAAGAGTGCAAAAATCTTAAGTCCTTTAGAGCTAACAAATCTCAGGAAGGATAGTGAGGTTCAAGTATCAAAAGGGAATATCCTTTCATTTAGGAGATGAATGGATGAGGTCTGTTTGGGAGGATCCAGGTTCGGTAGTGATATTTAGATTTGAGGAAGAGGCACAAGCGTTAACGCCTCGATTCCTTCAGTCTTTGCAAGATCGCACATAGGGAGACTTGCACGTTGGCATGACTAGACTACTAAAACCCAAAGTCACGATGTGATATGGACCATAGATCTAAGGATCTATCAGGACCCTCCTTGACCATCATATCTGAATGCAAAGACCAACAACCGTTGGATCCAGGAAATGTGCACGAGGGTTAAAGCCTTCGAAAGTATACAGGAGAATGGACCTTTCCAAGTACCAAAGTCTCGAAAATCATTGGGATTGTCCATTTTTAGGGTAGACAGATGGAAACAGATATGAAAATTCAAGGATTTGAACTTCAGAAGATTTGCAAGGGAAAGAGTGGAGATGGCCTAGTCGTTGGTGCTAGGAAGGATGTGTGGCGATTGATCAACATTTCACTAACTCACACATTATAGAAGTCAAAGGGTAGAGCTCTAGGAACTTGCAATATGTGAAATTGTGATAAGATCTTAGCTGTCCATCGGAAGGGACATGTGGTGAGAGCTCAACATTTTGTTGACTTGCAAAGTATAAAGGTCCAGGGGCAGAACCGTGATAACTCGGGAAGTGTGAATTCATGAAATGATCATAGCCATTGATCGAAGGAGGAAGTTGAACTGTAGATCTAACCTTGTCGGAATTTTGCGACTCAGGAAGTCAGAGGCAAGAGTTCTGCGAAGTCGCGATATGAAAAGTGGCGATTTGAGTTGGGTTGTCAGATCAAGGAGAGATCTGGACTGTTGATTATCTAGGGAGACGAGACAAAAAATCATGACGTGCTTGAAATATTGGCCCACATTCATAGCAAAGGGTCACATCAGTGAAGGAGAATCAAGGGACTAGAACACGCTAGGCTCCTGTCAGGATTTTGGGAGTCGGGAGAGTCATAACAACTCACATGCAGAAGTCGTGAATTGCAAAATCGTGATGCACCTTTCGAATAGGCGACTGGTCATAGCCTTGGTCACATTAAAGGGAGGGCTTAACCGGGAGTTCTAGTGCCTAAGTATGCTAAGGTTTTCAAAGGCGTTACGAAGAAGGTCGCGGGTACCCTTAGTCCTGCACCAAGGAGTCAGAAGGTCCTATGATTGTTTTAAGAACAATACTATTAAGGTCTTAGAGAGTCGTTTGGCTCTGGAAGTCAGGGATCCTTGTCCAGAAGGCCAACATGGTTCCCGACTGTCTCAATTAGAATCCATAGAGAGAGAAGTTTTTCCTGTAAAGAGGAACAAAGATTTTTCCCTATCGTGGGTGTGTTACACGTCCCGAGACTATATATTATTCTTAGTGCAACGTTCAACATAAGACTCTCCTTGCAAGGGGGAAACAAGACAAGGGGAAGGGGAGGAATTACCAGGGTAAGGAGATAGACCATTTTCAGGAAGAGAGGATGACAGATGAGATTGAGACTCAAAGAAAGAGGGAGTGGGGGATAAAGTACCAAAATTAGAATATGATGAATTTGAAATAGTATCTTGCATGGCTTATAAAATCTTGGCATTCTAAGGATGGAAACAGATATGAAAATTCAAGGATTTGAACTTCGGAAGATTTGCAAGGGAAAGAGTGGAGATGGCCTAGTCGTTGGTGCTAGGAAGGATGCATGGCGATTGATCAACATTTCACTAACTCGTACATTATAGAAGTCAAAGGGTAGAGCTCTAGGAACTTGCGATATGTGAAATCGTGATAAGATATTAGTTGTCCATCGGAAGGGACACGTGGTGAGAGCTCAACATTTTGTTGACTCGCAAAGTATAAAGGTCCAGGGGCAGAACCGTGATAACTCGGGAAGTGTGAATTCATGAAATGATCATAGCCATTGATCGAAGGAGGACGTTTAACTGTAGATCTAACCTTGTCGGAATTTTACGACTCAGGAAATCAGAGGCAAGAGTTCTGCGAAGTCGCGATATGCAAAGTGGCGATTTAAGTTGGGTCGTTAGATCGAGGAGAGATCTGGACTGTTGATTATCCAGGGAGACGAGACACGAAATCGCGACGTGCTTGAAATATTGGCCCACATTCATAGCAAAGGGTCACATCAGTGAAGGAGAATCAAGGGACTAGCACGCGCTAGGCTCCTGTCAGGATTTTGGGAGTCGGGAGAGTCATAACGAGTCACATGCAGAAGTCGCGAATTGCAAAATTGCGATGCGCCTTTCGAATAGGAGACTGGTCATAGCCTTGGTCACATTAAAGGGAGGGCTTAACCGGGAGTTCTAGTGCCTAAGTACGCGAAGGTTTTCAAAGGTGTTACGAAGAAGGTCGCGGGTACCCTTAGTCCTGCACCAAGGAGTCAGAAGGTCCTATGATTGTTTTAAGAACAATACTATTAAGGTCTTAGAGAGTCGTTTGGCTCCGGAAGTCAGGGATCCTTGTCCAGAAGGCCAACATGGTTCCTGACTGTCTCAATTAGAATCCATAGAGAGAGAAGTTTTTCCTGTAAAGAGGAACAAAGATTTTACCCTATCGTGGGTGTGTTACACGTCCCAAGACTATATATTATACTTAGTGCAACGTTCAACATAAGACTCTCCTTGCAAGGGGGAAACAATACAAGGGGAAGGGGAGGAATTACTAGGGTAAGGAGATAGACCATTTTCAGGAAGAGAGGATGACAGATGAGATTGAGACTCAAAGAAAGAGGGAGTGGGGGATAACATACCAAAATTAGAATAGGATGAATTTGAAATAGTATCTTGCATGGCTTATAAAATCTTGGGATTCTAACCCATGACCTTTATCTCCAATAAAATGAGAATATAAAGGGTTGTTATCATGCACACGTTATTCTTTTGACCTTTTCACCCAAATATTCCAGAAGTGCATTGCATTGGTATTTATTACATTGATAGGTGTACACCTATTGGAAATGGGTACATTTAATGATCTTTTAATTATAAATTTTAATCTTATGGATGGAAATTAACGATGTTGGCATATTCTTCGTTTTCCTTTCAAATCAATGAGTGAGATTTCATTTTCATAACTTTCTATCATTTTTGAATGAGTTCGTTAACATGTTTACTTTTTAACATTTAGTTAATCATGTTAAAAAATTATTGTCTAGCCATTTGATTTCCACTTTTAGGTGATTAACAAACTTACTTGACATTAAACATTTAATTCACTATTTAATTTTACACATATTTATATTGCATCCACATTTGGCCATATCTCCCATACAACACACAACCACATGACCATAGTTTTCATATTGGTCGGGTGCTTCATTCTCTACATGCCGAGGTGTCCTAAAACACAATCACATGTGGAAAACATGTGTCCCTTTACCATTTTTTCTTCACACCATTATTTGTGTGTGTGAATATATGTCTTGCAGACTCTGATCCCAACGATAGAAAACCTTGGTGTCTCTTCCTGGCATCGAGACCTGAATTCCACCATTGTGAAGGAATTGTGATGGGAGGCGGTCTGGAACAACCCCAAGATTATTATAATAGTGGTGTGTATGTTTATCATAATGGTGGTGTGCATGTTATGTATGAAACGTTGGCTCATAGGTCTTCACAATATTAGAATTTCCATACACGGGAGTGGATATGGTTTATTGAATTCATACCTGAATTTGACCATAGTGAAGGCACTTTTCCAGAATTTAATTAGTATTAAATATATTTATTTACAATTATGCTTGAATTTAACCATATCCTTTGAATCACAGGGAAATATAAGGACGCTTGAATACATCGATTTTTCCAGTTTTAAATGAATTGAAGATTTGCAACAGGTGGCACATCAAAATTCCTTGGTCAAATTAAATATTAGTTATTAAGAGATATATGAATTGATAAGTAAAATTGGAGAGATAAAAATGATATGGAATTTCTTTAGTTAACAGTTAATTCCCCGACGTCACCACCTTTATTGAGTAACTTAAGGAACTCGAAGGAGTTGAAGCTGATGAATTGCAGGGTGTTGTGATGTTTTCTAGGTTCTTTTGGATTGTTTCTTCAATTCAATGCATGGAACTATGGTTTTGTATGAAAATAGGAGACCTTCCACACTTTCCCCACAAAGTTATAAAAAACAAATTGATTGGTTGTCATAATTTGAGGAAAATGGACTCCTGTAGTCTTGAAACATTCGTATCTTTGGAATTTTTTTTACATAGATGATTATAACACATTGAAGAGAAAAAGTGTTAGGATATTTAGACACTTAGGAGTTAGTTAAGATCTACTTGTTCTAATGTTTCGTTAGGTAAAAGTGTTTTTCTTTAGTATGCATTAGTATGCATTTGTAGTTAGGAAATCTGACGGTCACGATATGTTCCCGACATAGAGTGATCCGACGATTCATATTCTCCTCGATCTTAACGAACATTGATCTGTGGATTAACACATGATTGGTCCATGATCTCTATTTAAAGAGAATGGAGGGTCATTTTCTGATGATAGATTATGAGAAACTCTCGTAAAATCTCTCTGTAATCTTTTTCTTTTTCATTAATAAATTTCTCCAAGTGGTCGTGTTGGTTGGGGTCGTGGATGTTTTCCCGTAAGGGTTTTACCATGTCAAAACATCAGTGTGTTTATAATTGATATGGTTGTATGATTGGTTACTGAAGGTGTTCATCCTCTATTGGAATACATCTGTTGTCGAACATTGTATCAGAGCAAGGTTGAAGACTCGCTCCTGTTGTAGATCGACATCATGAATCTGAGTTGCCTCATCTCCATTTTCTTCCATTTTGGTACATTTTTGGGATGAGAGGTCTATTCCATTGCGTCCAGAGTGCTCATTTCAGTTAGGAACATTTTTCATTTCAATCGAAAAAAATTTCGTTTGCCCAAGATACAACCATTTTAGTCAGATCTGGAGGTATAAAACCTGAATACGCATTTTTTAAATTTTTAGAAAGTATTATTTTTGTTTTATAATATTTGTTTTCTAGGTTGCTACTCTTTTAGATCTATGTATTCTCTTTTCCCCGTGCCCTTTGTGATCTCAAAAAATAAGAAACAGATAGGAAATGGTGCATCTTCCGAGTAAGCTAACCGAGATCTAACCCTTGTTGTCATCGATAAGAAAAAAAAAATCTTGTGTGATTTTTTTTTAGCATGCTCTCCAAGGTCATCTTCAACAATGAAAACAACAACAATAATCCTCTTGTTGAACATTACAATAAGTTTTTCTAGACCATTTGATTAAAATTTTCCTTATTAAGTAAGAGATCTTGAGTTTAAGTCTCTCTTTTTGTTATTTTTTTTTAAAAAGTGCATGCTCAAATTGTAAAGTGGATTTCACTTCAAGTATAAAAGTGAATCACTATAATTAACCTTAATATTTAATTGTAAAGTGGATTTCACTTCAAGTATAAAAATGAATCACTTTTTTATTCAACTTTTTCTTTTATAAAGTAACTTTTTTGTAGAAGTGATCTTCAGTTCTCTTTATAAAAGTGGATCACTTCATAAAGAAACTTACACCACCACGTGGTCTTTTGGTTACCGTTTATGCTTTTTGTTTAAAAGACATAAATTTCACGTTCGAAGTTTGTTTTTAGTGCTGTTTTTTAAAACCGCATAATTTTCCGAGATCTTTCCATCAAGATAATCATTTTCAGTTTTTAAATTCATATTATCTACATATTTAATATGGCTTCTTCTAGTAATATTTTTCTTACTAACACCAACTACCTCCAATGGAAATCTCATATGGAGGATTTATTAAGAAGTAAAGGCTTGTACCAGATTACCTCTAGAAAGGAAAAAGAACCCATTGATGTTGATAAGAAAGTCAAATGGACTAATAGGGGTGACGAAGTGCATGGACTAATCAAAATGTCCATCTCTCCTGATTTAAGGTTCCACTTTAAATAAATTGATGACCCCGATGAAGCTTGGCAAAAGATTGAATTTTTTTTTGGTAAGCTCAATATTATTCAAGCACAACAGTTAGAAAATAAAGTACTAACTTTAAATCCAAGTGATTTTTCCTCTATTGGAGACTATATATCTAAGTTTAAAACACTCAAAATTTTATGTGAATAATGTGAGATTAAGATGGATGACGAGCGTTGCATCTATCTTATTCTCTCTAATCTAGGTAGTGCATATTCTGTGTTTTTATCTACCTTTTATGCCATGAGAGAGGCTCTAGGGACAACTTATAAAAAACCCACTCTTGAGTCCTTTAGTGTTGCTTTGATTAGAGAGGAAGATAAGCTTGCACAACTTGGAGTGATCAACACTACAGGTATGCACAACAAAGCCTTAGTTTCCCAACAGAAAGATAAACACAAGAATCACAAGAAGCAGCATCCTCTCTACAACAACAGGCAACATAAGGGTCCCAAATCCACTCAGACAACTTCAGCTCCTAATGGTGACAAAGGAGAAAAATATAAAAATAAGAATATTGACAGACATTGCAACTTTTGTGATAAAGATGGTCAGGATGAGTCCAATTTTTTCAAGAAGATGGCATCTTTAGAAGTAACGATGAAGAAGCACAACATCAGTATTGATTCTACTTCTTCTTATTCTTCTCATGGACATGCACTTTTTGCTTTTGGTTTCTCCTTCAATACAACTTCTACTTATTCTTATGATGAGTGGCTTATTGATTCTGGAGCATCTTATCATATGGCTATGGATAGAGACATATTTTCTACTCTAAATGAATATAACACGAAGAAAATATTTGTTGGTGATGATAGATCTCTTAGTGTTGAAGCATCTGAAAAAGTTCAAGTAGAAAATGGTCATTTCAATGATGTATTATGTGTTCCAAGTATTTCTTGTAACCTTCTATTAGTATATCAAATCACTCATTCAGGTGAAGGTAAAAACGTAGAGTTTTCACCGCACCAAGTTGTAATCAAGGATCTAAAAGATCCTAAGCATGCTCTTGTAACTGAAATTTCTAATGAGATTACCAGGTTGTACAAATTCGAAAACTTTGGGTAATCATCTTTTTCATCAGTTTTTGTTGCTCATAGTGATAACCTGAGCAAACTTTGGCATCAGCGGTTTGGTCATCTAAAATATCGCTCATTGTAGCAATTGTGTAATCAATATATGGTGATTCATATTACTCCTATTTCATGCAGAGAAGGTGTTTGTGCTGGTTGTGTTCTTGGAAAACATCATCAAAACAATTTTGACAAACATGCCTCTTGGCATGCCTCGGGCCCTTTGCAACTTGTTCATAGTGATTTGTGTGGTCCACTTTCTTCTCCTTCTTTTTCTGGGTGTAATTATTTCTTAACTTTCCTTGATGACTTTTCCAGATGTACTTGGGTTTACTTATTAAAACTTAAGAGCGAAGTCTTTGACAAGTTTTTGGCCTACAAGGCCCTTGTAGAAAAGCAATCTGGACATAAAATTCAAAAGTTAAGAACAAATAATGGAGGTGAATATGTGAACAATAATTTTACAACTTATTGCACTACACATGGCATCCAAATGCAACACACTATTCCATATACGCCACAAAAAAAATGGTGTTGTTGAAAGAAAGAACCACACATTAAAAGAAATGGCTAATTGTATGATCAAATCTAAGGGATTAAGTCTAAAGTATTGGGTGGAATCAATCAACTGTGAAAATTACATAGTAAATCACACTCCCAGAAAGGATCTTAAAAGTATAACACAGGAAGAATCTTGAACTAAAATTAAACCAGATGTAAGTCACTTCCGTGTATTTGGCAGTATAGCATGGGCTCACATTCCTGATGAGAAAAGGAAAGCATTGCAGCCTAATAGTGAGAAGTGTATATTTATTGGATATTCTAAAGATGTCTAAGGTTATAGACTTATTCAACCCATTGTAATGAAATTTTTATTAGAAGAGATGTTAAATTTGATAAAAATATCTTGGCCTACGAGCAAAATTTGACGATTGTGCCTTCTATGGCCTACGAGCCATCTTTGGTGTCTGTGCCTTCTTTTTTTTCTATTCTCATTTCTTTTTTAGATGATGACAATTAGGATGAAAATGCACCTCTGCCTTCTCACCTTCTTCTAGACAAGTCCTCTGAACCTGAACCACCACCAGTTCCACCGCTTCCTAGATGGGTCCATTCAACACGAGAAGCAGTTAGTGGTCTTGTCGGTGATCCTTCATATCAGCATCGAACAGGATCACAGTTCCATCGAGCCTCTTCTCTTTTCGCTCAATTTTCATAGAATTGTGATCCAAATACATTTGCAGAAGCTTCAGGTCATCCATATTGGGATACAACAATGAATGAAGAGTATAGTTCTTTAATGGAAAACAATACTTGGGATCGTGTACCTTGATGCAGGAGCATCATTGGCAAGTGCACAGAGGCGGGACCACTCAACACGTGAGAGTTCTTCCAGAACATCAGCGTGGGCAGTTACAACAAATTTCAAAATCCACCTTCACTCAATGCCATAATTTACCTTTGGAGGCACGCTTGAACCAGTGTCGAATTTTACCCTTTGAGGCAAGTTTTGAAATCGTAAACAAAGCAGGAGTTTCCACTACGGCTCTGGAATGCGACAGATGAATTTTAGAGTAGGCAAGTAGCCAGGGGAAACCCTAGAAATATTTTTGAGTTACGTAGAAGTTTGTACGCCTAGTTGGAGAGAGCTGCAATAAAGAGAGAAATTAGCTGTAAGAGAGAAATGCAAGTTAGTAGGAGATCTCAGTTTTTTTTTAGTTACTGTAATTTTGAATGTATTATGTAGCCATTGGGAAGTTGTCAATATAACAGAAGGAAAATTCATCCAAATGTATGTCGTGTGGACTCCGTGTGTTTTTCCTGTCATTTATGTTTTCATGAACAAGTGGATGGAACTGTGAGTTTTTCCAGTTTCAATTGTTTCTCTTCATTGGAAGCTATGGAAGGTGTGCATTGAGCTAGAGACAAAGGTAAGGAAATCAGGAGGAATTTCTCAGTGAGAAATACCGTGGATCTGATTTATCAAAATCCCTCAGACGCAAGGAGTGCGTGGGAAATCGAAGTCTGAACAAGACAAATCTCAGAAGGAAAAACACTTCGGAAAGTATTATCGAGATCCAGGAACTCATTCCCTAGAAGAAGTGAAGACTGAGTCTTCGAAGACTTAGAAAATCTTCTAAGTATGAAGCGAGTAAAATCTCAGGAGGAAGAACACCGTGGAGCGTTGGATGGCGGTGGAGAATCCCGCGGATCGTCCGATTTGAGGTAGGAGTGCAAGTTTTAACACTTCATAGATCCAGGAGGAGAGATTGTGAAGATCTAAATGGACGATGGATATTCCTCAAGTAGAAACGGTGAAATCCCACAAGTCGTTGGATAAGGTGGATCTGCAAGGAGGTTAGCGGTGAGGGATTCTTAACGTCCAAAGCTCAGGAGGAATAGTGACCATCGATCTTCAATAGATCTGGACCATCGATCCATTTCACGAAATCAGGTATCGCAAGCTGGGAGGTGGAGTTCTTTGCACTTCAAAAACCTGAGTCACGAGCTTGCGAAATAGTGAGGTCGGTCCATTTCGCAAACTCGGGTATTGTGAACTGGGAAGCGGAGTTCTTTGCGCTTCAAAACCCCGAGTCACAATATCATGAAATAGCGAGGTCGGTCCATTTCGCGATCTCGGGTATCGCGATATAGGAAGCAGAGTTCTTTGTGCTTCAAATACTCGAGTCGCAAGATCGCGAAATAGTGAGGTCAGTACATTTCTTGAACTCGGGTATCGCGAGCTGGGAGGAAGAGTTCTTTGCGCTTCAAAACCCCGAGTCGTGAGATCGTGATTCGACCTGAACCGTCGATCATAGGCAAATATGAACCATTGCCCCATATTTCGATCTCAGGTATCACAAGTTGGTAGGACAGAGGTCCTTGTCTCCCAAACCCCGAATCGCAAAATAGTGAAATAGCAGGAAGGATAAGGGTGCAGTCATGGCTCTTGGTCGTGTACTGTGGGAGCTCACTCTTGGCGCTTGGAAAAGTCAACTGAGCATTTGTGGGGGGACCTGTGTGTTCATTCGAAGGGTTGTAGTGTGGAACCAGAAGAGCCATTTCGGCTCAGGAACCAGAAGATCCTGACCAGGAGGTCACGTAGCCCTTAAGAGGGATAGGGGGTCTGCATCAGGTGGTATCAAAGCCTAAATTTTTCGTCTGTAGACTTTAGGAGGAGGAAAAGAAGGAGACAAAGAACTCGTAGCTATACTTTGTGTGTGACAGATAGTCGACATAATGCCGCCAAGAAGACGAGAACCACCTTTAGCCAACCGTGATGTAGAGAGGGAGATGCAAGAGCTTCGCGCCCGATTGGAAAGAATGGAAGCAGCACAGAGAAGAGCACCTGATGTTGGGGATTTCAGTGATGCGGAAAGTGAAGATGTTGAGGTTGAAGAAGTTGCAGGAGAGGATGCTGCAGAAGAACATTTTTTGAGAGTAGTTTCCAGATTGGGAGGCAGAGCTAAGATAGAGGTCCCCATGTATGAGGGAAATCTAGATGCTGAAGAACTATTGGACTAGATAAGGTCCATGGACAAACACTTCGACTATGAAGATGTCGATGAGGAGAAGAAGGTGAAGCAGGCAGTCACCAGGCTAAAAGGGCATGCAGCACAGTGGTGGGATGAACTACAGGCTGAGGGGAGAAGTAAAGGAAAACAAAGGATAAAGAGTTGGAATAGGATGGTAGCCAAAC
>JASDQU011508656.1:0-21996 GCA_032191745.1 Picea mariana
AAATAAATAAAAACATAAATAAGGTAAAGGGGTTACGTATCCCATGAGGGATAACGTAACCCACACGTTAAAGGGGACATTAATTAAAAGATATGGTAATAAATATGAACTAAATGAAGGGATAAGGTTTTAAATGTTTGGATAAGGTTTGGTGAGGGGGAAAGGTTCGAGAGGAGGATAGAGGCATAAGGAAGGGGAGTATGGATTTTGAGGGGATTCTCATTCATTCGGGGTTTTTACGAGAGGAGATTTTGGGGAGAGCTTGGGGGACTGATTTAGCAGTGGGGATTTACCGTGCACACCGTGGCTGAGAGGTTTGGGCACGGAGGGCTAGGACATCCGTAGATGTCCTAGGGTCAGGCGCACTGGTCGGCAGGGTGGCCGGTTTGGGAGTGTTGAAGCTGAGGATTCAAGCTGCAGCGCAAGCTTAGCATCAGTGACAGGTATTTTCCAAATTGTGAAGTGTTTACTCAATTTTAACTTTTATGCAAATTATTAGGTAGATTTAACTTGTTATGCAAAGTGCGTTATGTAAAAATGTTATTTTATTTATAAAATGCTGGAATGAATATGCTAGAATGAATATGCTGGAATAAGCAAATTTTTAGTTTTTTTTTTGTTCTTTCAAAATTCCGCTCTGTTGTAATTTATAGTAGCTTAAATGAAATTATGGTTGTTACAAGAATGCACAGTTCATCTGTGCACGAGACACCTAATTTAGAGCTGCAGAACCAGTCATCCGCCCAATAAGCAACACAATTGCTTGTAGTGATAAATCTGTGACCTTTCTTATGGGCACCTGTGAGCTTTATTGGTTTGTACCAGCCTCACAATAAAGTCCTATCAATTCTTATATGTTATGCGGCCTCGAAGGAAATGTCTGGAAATTGACTGGTTCCCTCTCCTGGAGAGGCCAGCCAAAAAATATATGTCCTCTGTAGTAGGCACCAGTGACTACCCCTCTAACATAAAGGCCTCTGCATCGGGATGCCAATAATCAACCAAGGCATTCAGTAGCCTAGGTTGTGCCTGCATAAAAGGACATAGAAAGAACTTGAGCAACCCACATTGCATTAAGGCAGCAACAACATTGGGGTCTTCCCCGACTAACTCACTAATCTCCTCATGCTCTCTTTCCCTCTAGTGAACATACATCCTGCAAAACACCAAGTTCAGGAGGGTTAACCCTTGCTTTTTAATTTTTTTTTTCATTAAATAAAGGGTCCACGTGGGCTGTAATGATGACAGTCACGTGTACACACATGTAGTTTTTCCTCTGCCTGAGTGTACACACGGCCTTTCATAAGACATCCCATGTGGACCTAGGGATGACCTTTTGAAGGTCGACGCCCCCCCAAAACTTGAAACTAAAATCATAAATAAAGATTTAAATTACAAGAGGAGAGAGTTTATACTTACTTGGTCCAGACGGATGGTTGTTTTGTCCACTGTATCTCCCGAAATCACCACTTTTATCAAAGGTTTTTTTTTTCTCCAGAGTCAATTTCCAAGTCAACAATGGTGATAATGAGCTGCCAGGTTCTATTTATAGACTTTTTGACCCCTTTTTATCATTTTTTTGGCCCCCCTTATCATTTTCTTTAAATTGAAAACCATTTAGAGTGATTTAGGAGTTGCGTTGGAAGGTTATGTTCGAGTATCAAGACATTTTTTTTGGAGTTTTGGGTCACTTTTGATGGTCTGTGGGAAAAACCTCAGATGATCAACTTGAGCATATAGGTTAGGTTTCCACCCTGACTTTTGTATCTCGTTGGCTTTATCCCTTTGCCATAGGATCAATCCCATTAGGTTGCGACATAGAACCATCATTGTTGCTTTAGAAGTGTCGCGATTTGGTGGTAGAGCTTACCGGAACATGGATGCCCTATGTATATCCTGGTTGCATTATGGTGTCCATGCTGTCATTAATGAATGTAGGCTCGAGAGTCCTTTTTGTTTTTCCTGATTACGAGTTTGAGCCTCATTTGCATGATTCCTTTTCACTCTTGACCTCACCCTCAGGACTTGCAAAAAACATAATGGGTCTTATTTTAAGCCCTTTTCAGACCCTTTAAATATGAAAAGATTTTCAAGCGATCTTGTGGCCTTTCACGCTCATTAAACTAAAATTTGAAGTCACGTCTATCCAACGGTAGTTTATCCATTTTTCAGTCTGGATGGTCAATTGTATGAACAAAGGTATACTCTAAGGAACTTTAGTTCTCTAGAAGAGTACCCTCAGGTATAATTTTACCCCTTTTTCGGGCCTGAGGGACTAAATTTACGAAAAAGGAACCCCCACGGAGTCCATAGTTAAGCTATTTTTAGACTCTCTAAAATTGAAAAGATCGTCGAGTGACCTTATTCTTTCACACTCGTTAAAATGGTCCAGAAGAACATTCCTTTCAGAGTCCATAGTTAAGCTTTTTTCAGACTCCTTAAAAATGAAAAATTGATCGAGTGATCTTGTCTTGATCACACTCGTTAACATGGTTTTGAATAGACATCTTGTCGGTGCTAGTTTACCCCTTTTTCGAACCGACTAGATTACCTTCAAAAAAGGTAACCCATTGGAGTCTCCTTTTACGTTTTTTCAGACTCTCTAAATATGAAAAACCGTCGAGCTTACCTTCTCTGGGCTTGTTAAACTCACATCGAAGGACATTACCATTGTGTGTTTTATTAATCACATTTGCATACCTGCTTCTTTGGCCTAATGCCGACTCCATGTTGCTCTCAACTGAACCATCTAAAGCATGCCTTATACACAAGCCCTGTAGCACTTTGCCTCTGCGTCTTGACACCTTTGGCCCTTGGAGGATTTTTCTCGAGTGTCCTTACTTTGAACATCAGTCTTATCCCTACGCATTGAACTTGTATGTTTGTAACACTCATTCCTCCTTTGTAACATAACATTCTTTTATTCTTTTTCCAAAATTATTGAAAAAGACAAAAAAAATCAAATATACCCCAAAAAGAGGAAGGGAAAAGTATTTTCCTTATTGGTAGCATAATGAGTCACCCTTGGATAAATAACATCTGTTCATTTTTTCATCAAAATATGGGATTTAATACAACCT
Source organism: Picea mariana (assembly GCA_032191745.1). Classification (NCBI taxonomy): domain Eukaryota; kingdom Viridiplantae; phylum Streptophyta; class Pinopsida; order Pinales; family Pinaceae; genus Picea; species Picea mariana. The sequence continues at coordinate 3,081 of JASDQU011508656.1, forward strand.
TAGGAAGTTGTTATCTCTACATAGAGTTGTGTCCTCCTCTGTTTGGTTATTCTTCCAAACATATGGAGAGTTTGTGTTGCCTCCTGCCTCGTAAACATATGTTAATTCCATGCTACCCGAGTCTCATCATTTGTCGTGCTATTGTCCAAGGGAAGTTTTTACCAAGCCTAAGTCAACCCCTCTGCAGTTTGTCTCTTTCCCTCACACCCGACCATCCTGAACGTCCAATCAAGTCTTTGTTCGAAATTGATGAAGCCTTCAGTTTGATCATCAAGATTCTCTAGTCCATGATCGACGAGTCGTCGAAGACCTATGGGTAGTGAAGTCGTACACTCATATTAAACTCCTACCCAATTTTTGAATATTTTGAAGTTGTTTCTCGAGCTCTAAAGACCTCATCTCCAGCCATCAGGCCTTATCAGCTTCTAGAAGATGGATACTCTACATGTATATCTTTTTTATTTCGAGATGTAGCTTTGTTGTGTATTTCTCGCGGCTACACTTTATATAGTTATATGACATGGATCTACAGTGTATTTGATTGGTAGTCATGATTTTTTATCTCAAGCATGGGTATGCTCGCCTCAGTGAGACAATTATTATTTTGCAGACGACACCTCCCGATTTCTGGTCCCTCGGCTCACTTGTTCAGCACATCGGTGAATATTGTTAATGTACTTCAGCCATCAGATACTCTTCTGACCTCACAAATTAGGGGGGATCTGTTATAATCCTAATTTGCACCAGACATGCTTACTTGGCATCAGGCCATCTCAGATTTCTTCTTTCCCAAAACACTACTGAACAACTCTTCTTAAAAACCCCTTTTATAAAATCCCACGCACCCTACTACATTATGGCATGCGTGTACACGCTATCTGACCCAAGACAACTCATGTGTACCTACAAAAGCACAAAAAAAGGAAAGTTGCCGATGGAACACACAACTTTGGGTAAGTTAACTAAACCTTTCGGCCATGCATGGCCGGAAATTCGACCAAATACCTAGCTTCTTCTAGCCTATAAAAAAAGGATTAGGGGTCCCATTTGGAAGAGGAAAATCATAGTAAAGAAACTATACCTGATTGAGCATTCCCTTTGTTCCAACCTTTAGCCATCCTTGTGCAAAGAGAAGTATAGAGAAAATAAGTTGGAAGACAGTGGAAGAAGATCCCAGGACCAGGATTGAGGAGCACTAGCCGACTTTATCATTGTAAGGTATCATTGTGAAGTTAATAAAATAATTGATTTTCCTGTCCCACCATATGATATTGTCATTATTGGAATATTTATTGTATGATTGATTAAATCTCTAACCCATTAGTTCATAGATCAAATTCATGTGGAGTTCTTTGTTTGTCTTTAGTGAATGCAGGTCAGTATTGGGAGGAGAGTTGCAGTCAAAGAACGACCAAGAACGAAAAGGGATCAACATGAAACACAAAGAATAAGGTACGTCAACTTAATCTCTTGAGCCTTGTATTTACATATGAGTAATGGGGGTCTAGGCATGGGATGATGGTAAAAAGTAAGAATCTTTAGGTCATTTCTGCATGCATGATAAAACCCTTAGTGCTAGTCCATAGGAGGGATTTCCCACCCACAACACCTATATGCCCATAACACTGTTGGAATCTTCAAGTCACAATCATCTTGACTTACATTGCAAACCTTTGTCAACGCATGTTCCAAAATATTATTAAAGGATTCTACTGCTCCATTGGCCTTAGGATGGTATGGTGTACTCTTTTGATGGTGGATACAAAATTCCTCTATTAATGAGAAAATCATCATATTTAGAAAGTGTGTTCCATCATCACTACTCTTGGGAAACCAAACCTTGTGATTACATTTTCAAATAAAAATCACGCAGTTGTCTCTACACAACAATCTCTAACTAGTTATGCCTTGGTCCATCTGGTTAAATAGTTCTTCATAGTAATAATATACTTAACTCTCAACCTCTTGGATAGTGTATTAATTGGCCCAACAAATTCCACTTCCCATTTGTCAAATTCTTGTAACATCACCTATTGAACCAAGGGCATTTCATCTCTCCTATAAGGTTTACCAAGTCTCTGACATATGTCACAACTCTGGAAAAAATATTTAGCATCTTTATGTAGGGTAGGCCACCATAATACCACGTGAATAATGTTCTAGGATGTTTCTTTTCCTGTTTAGTGACCTCCTGCAACCCGTTCATGTGCTTCTGACAGTACCATATTTCTTTCATTCTCCAATATGCAATGCCATAAAATTTCATCTGTGCCTAACTTGTATAGAGTTCTTGCTATCAACTAGTATTCTTCCACCTTCACTATAATTTTCTTCTTCAGTGGAACTTTGAAGTATGATGGGGTTACTCATGTGTTAAAAAAAAAACTATTTATGAAAAATAATCACCCACCATCTAAATTGCGAATAATTGTGCGTCTATAAAAATTTCATCCAAGTTACCTGCATCTTCTCCTAACAGTATGCATGACAAATGATCCAGTCCTAAGTTAAAATTTTCTAGTTTCACGTTCACCTCAAAGTCATATTCCTGGAACAGTAATAACCATTTTCATATTCTAACCCCCAACAATGGATTTTTCACTAGGTATCTCATCACAGAGTGATCTGTATACATCTTGAAGTGCGATCCAAGCAGGTAATGTCTAAGCTTCTTTAAGGAATATACCATATCCAAATCTTCTTGTTCTGTTGCACTATAGTTCTTCTCTATATATTATAACTTCATGTTGGTTAATAAAATCATATAATCTATCTCTCTTTCACCCGGTTGTGCCAAAACTACTCCCAACGCTATCGACAAGGCATCATCATGTACATGAAATTATTTTCTCCAGTTAGGAAAAAATAGAATCGACATGGTGACCATGTTCTATTTTAGGGTATCCAAACTCTTCTAACATTCATCATCCCACTAATACTTCACTCCCTTATTAAGTAACTTCTCCATAGGGGTTTTGATCTTCACATATCCTTTGATGAACTTTCTATAATACCTCGTGTGACCCAATGTGGACTTCAATTGTCGCACTGAATTTGGTGGTAGAAAACAAACAATCACTGCTATCATGGTAGGGTCCATTATCAATCCTTGTTTACACACCACATGACCTAACAAAATTCCAAAAGGTGCACAAAATATGCATTTCTTTAGATTCAATGAGATCTGGTATTTTCTACACTTATACAACATTAAGTGAAAAATATCAACATGATCTTTCAATAGACTAAATATTGTCCAATCATCTAAATATACTTCTAAAAACTTATGAATAAATTCTTTGAAGGCTGTGAAAACTACTCGGGAAAATATCGTTGGTGTATACTTCAATCCAAAAGGAATAATCATGTACTGGTAGTACCCCCATTCGGTTGCAAAGGTCATATTATATTGGTCTTCTTGTGCAATCTGGATCTAGTGGTATCCTGATAATCCATCTGTAAAAGAATAAGCTTATTGAACTCCTATTCTCTAATACTTCATCTGTGAAAGGCATAGGAAAAGGGTCGTGTAAACATGCATCGTTCAACTTCCTCATATCTATGCATATCCTAATTCCTCTTGTCTTCTTGTCTTGAACCACCACATGGATGATCCACTTTTATTCTTCAACGGGTTCTATAATTCCAGTCTCTAAAATTACTTCTATCTTTTCTTTTACCTTCTCCTTATATTTTGGGTTTATTCTGTAAGGTCTCTCTCCCACAAGTTTCACATGTGGATTTAATGGAATCCTCATTTTTCCTAATTATCCAATGATTCCTTTCATCTCTAAGAACATTTTTGGAAAAAAAATCATGGTACTCACATGGTAAGTCAACAATCTTCCCAACTATTTCCTCACTCCAGTAGTCTCTAATATTGGAAAAATTAGGTTTCTCCTCTGTAGAAATGTTTACTTTTCATGTTCTTAAGGACTTGTCATATATTGAAGATTCAATTTCTGGTCCTTCTACTGCATGCTCCCCTTTAGTCTATGATATTTGCAAATTCTTAGGATCTTCCTCGTCTTGGGCTTCTTCTGCGACATTATAATAGTGCATGACCTCTTCAACTATCACAGTAACTCTAGAAACACTATACAAAGGAAGTGACCCCAACAAGTATTATGATGAAAAAACCTTATTCCTGAGCACCTGCAATGTTGATTCAATCAAGGGATTATTAATTTAAAAACTGAAGGTTACCTTGAAGTTCCTTTTCAATTCTTTCCAATATCCTGTCCCTCTATGCACTTCTAGTTCTATGTACCAATTCTTTGGAATTATGTCCAAAGTATGCACAAATAAGTTAGTCCATTCTCGTCATGTTACAACTCTCCATTACGTAATACACTTCATAACATGGTCTTCTGGACAACTTAATCCACTATACTTCATTGTGATAATTTCATTCTTTGTCCCAAATATGACTTGTAGTAACCTCTTGCACTGTGACCACTCTCTTGTACCATCTTTGTGCGCATCCTACCATCTCACTAAAGTCTCTTACAGTGAAACATCTAAGGCCAAGAGTCTCTACTAATCCAAAATCTCATTTCAAACTCATTAATAAAATATTCTATAGGTGTTAATTCAGTATACCTTGGAGGTTTGACTATTTTGGTTCAAATCAATATCAATACGTGGGTCATTCAAGAACACTTCATTGTCAATACTTCATACATTCTTTGTTGAAAATTCTCCAGAGCGTCTTATGAGTCTAACAAACATGTGCTAATAATCCTCGAGACGAGTACGCTTTCAACTATAGGATTGATGTAATCATCCATCCATGTAGTCATATTGTACATATTATCAATATCTTTTCTCTTTCCTAGTTCTACATACTTTTTCCCTTCAGTGTGGTCTAATGGTGTTGTTACCTTCAAATATTCTACTTCAAACACCATCTGCCTCTTCTTTAGGTCAGTGATCATATTATTATCAAATTCCCAATCCAATCCCAACAATGTTTAATACGGTGTACTGCCATCTACTATGTCGATCACTTCAAAATATGATACACTACACACCCTATCAATATTGACATTTACTCATGTTAACCTTCCAACTGGGACGATATTATGTTGGTTCTCTAATCTCAGTTGGATCAGTGACCAAATCATATTTGGTTGGCCCATCATATCCCAAGCTTGTCTTAATATAACATTTACATCATATACTAAATCCATAATTATGTTGTCCAATTCGTACTGAGTTAGAAATCCCTATTTGTTCGCTTCTTACTGTGAACCTAATTAACTTCTGTTTGTGCGATAGGTTGATCTTTTTCTTGGGCACAATGATCAATAATTATTTCCATATTGTTTAATGCATATTCATCCTTCATTAAATATAATCAACTTATTAAAAATATCTTCAGATTACTTACCTTATCAATTTTCTTCTCTATATGGTCATATAGTAAGGGCATATCAAATACTGGTGGTCTATCATAAAATGGTGGTGCAAATGAAGTTGATGCTATCCAATATACTCCCATCAACTCTTTCCTTGGATCAAACAATGGTAATCGATTTGTTTCTTTCCTTACCCACTGATGAATGATATTCCCTTGTTTTGTCGCATCCACTCTAGTTCTCGTTCCTCCACGCGTAAGTACTGCTATCTTTAGTTTCTCAACACATACTTTGGGTGCTATCATCTATATGTTATGGTTCTAGTTCTAGTTTTGGTTACCACTTTCCTTCCACTTCACTATTAGTTGAGGAGAATCTTCCATTGCATGGTCTAATTCTCTGCAGTACGTGCATTTCGTGCAAGGATTCAAGCAATCTCTCACTAAATTTCCTCGTCCACCCTAATTAAATCCTCACAAAGTGTTATACTGTGAAACTCCTTCTTCTACTATGACATTTTATTCTTGGATTATGCAAGAATGTGTAGTTCTATCTCTCATTAAACTGAATGCACGATAATCCTTCTCGTCATGCCCTACAGATTTGAAAAACATTACAAAACAAATTCCTAGGAATACTCTAGTACTTCTACAGCAATGGAAAATCATTCGGATGATATCCCCATGTATTTATATTTTACAACACCCTACTTCTCCTGCTAATGGATTTAGTGCCTCTGTAGCCATATACTACGCAAATGTTGGGAATTCATCTTTATGATGGAATTTTATCTTACATGTAATGCACCAAACTCGTTCACACTTTTCCTTTCATTTCTTTAGTTCTGACAACTGAATCCTTAGCAAAAATAACTATGACTCAAACGGTTCCATTCCTGCGCTATCTCCTATAGGAGATTCTTCTATCCTCATCAAAATTTCTAATGCTTTTGGCTATGACATGACCTTCTGTTGTGTCATAGGACAACAAATGCATAGTAATAGACCTGCAATAAACCATTCTCTATGTTGTTCATCAAGAATATGAAATGTTAATCTACCCATCACATATTTAAACCTATGATCATAATCCCAAACTATCTTAGCATGTATTTATTTAACTTCTTTCAGCTCTATGATATACTGTGACTCGTATTTTAGCTTCCGAAATTCCTTTAACAAAGTTTGTCCAATCTCTACCAATGTACTTGATTTCCCTATCAGTGTAGTAGTCTGATACTTCATGTACCACAATAGTGCTCAACCTTTGAACGTAGTTGCTAAATACACAATATTTGTTTCCTCATGGACATTCTTCATATTCCATATCATATCACACACAAATAGATGTTTCTCTAGGTCTTTCGACCCCACTCCCTCGAATTCAGGCATTCTCAATGTATTATTTATTCTTTCCATTGTGTTTTGTGTAGTACTTACCTTCAGTGATGCTGACTAAATCTATTTCGCTAAGCTACTTCCACTATTATGATTACTATTTTGACTTCCTCCACTAACTAAAATTTCTCTTGACAAAGTTCTATTTTTTGCTTCAGATCTTGGTGATGCACATGCGATCATGGGTTCGACACATATTTCGATTTGAGATGGACTTCCTTCTTTTGTTGGACTGCATTTAGGATCATTTTCTTTCTCATTCCTTTCATTGTATGGTGTGGTTTGAAGTACTACATAGGGCTCTCTCTTCTAAAACACTATATTCTTTTCTTCTCTGTCAGCCACAATATCCTTCTTACTATACCTAAACCTTTTCCCATAGTGCAATACTCCAATATCTTTGTCTGAGTCACAATCTTCCTCTCTTAGCATCCTCAGTCCATACGATCCTTATTCATCCTTTTCATCTCTCTCAAAACATCCTATGTTCATCCCCTAGTCCCCGTATGTGTATGAAGGCACCTAACAATTAGATTCCATCTTCATGACATTCTTGTTGCACAAAAAAATATTTATCCAGGTAGACAGTGCATTCATAAATCTTCCACACAAACACTTGAAGAAGTCCATATCTATGACACTATAAGACTGGGTACAATCTACTACAAACTATGTAATGTAACCCCCAAGTATATTATTCAACCAAAAATCAACTACATGCGAAACTTTATTACTTATTGTATTCAACTATATGATCAATTTAGGATTCCAGTTTCTCGAAGGTTCATTTTGGTATCTTCCAACATTCTCTACTATCCTTTGTAACCATTCAGTCAAAATTATCGGAAACTCACGAAAGAAAATTTCATGAAGATCGGTAAAGACATACCGTTTGAACCATTTTTCATCGTTGAGCCATGGGTTCCTATTCTATTCTTTGGAAAAGTCATGTTCCTTCATTTTTAAGCATTATGTGATCTCTTCCTTATTCAACCTCAAAAAAATTCCCCTCAATTACATTTCTTGGCCCCGACAACAAAACCATTTTTTGACACATACTAGGAAGACCCAAGGTTAATCATTAACAAACCAGCAAAACCCTTAGACACCAGCCCTTTCTACATCACCTGCGAAGAAAGTGAATTCTCACTCAAGGAATATAGAGGGGCTGTGGATACCAAGGTTCTTCAATGATGAGGGGAAGTGAGGCATACAACATAACCCTACTATTCATTATCCATTCATATACTATGTGTGTAATTTCTATTACTTAAACTTCAATATACCATATGAACAACATTATCCCACTTAACATTAATTCATTCATCCTCTACTTAAGTGCACATAACCATAATAGCATACATGAGTGACATATTCAAAATACTAAGAATTTATCATCATTGCATAGTAATAGTAAACATCATAAACATAACACACAAACACATCAGGACACAAGGTTTAAAAGTGGTTTACCCCAAATTGGGCTATGTCCACAATGAATGGCTTCTTATTTTATTCATTTAAATATTTGTATAGCTGCACACTGCACTTACAATAATATGTATCAGATACCATTACCCTAACCTGCCTCATTTGTTTTGCTGTAGTGCGAGCCTATCTCCCGAAAACCTCAGTCATAACTCAAAAAACTCTTGCTCCAAACTCATTACCAAAAATCAACTCAACTTCACCCAAAAATGACTTTCTTCATTCATCAACTACCACTCTACCCAAAAAACCATTACAATTTATAGATTTATAATAGGGCTAAGCCCATTACAAGATGGTTACAAAGTGGACAAAATGTCCCCAAAATACTAACTACTTTCCACCTTCTGCATGTTGACTCCCGAACATGCTCCATCTTCTTTGTGCGTGCATTGCTCCTTAGCCCATGTTGGCACAGACCAATTTTGGGGAGAATCAAGGAAGTTTTGAACGAATAAAATCAGCACCGTAAAATAGGGGAGCACACCAAAAATAGAGGAAAATAAATGTCGGAAATAGAGGAAACTCAACGTTGATAAAAGAAGTTACAAAGTGGATAAGCACAAACTTGGAGCAATGGTTGGATCGAGGAATAACCTAGATTAAGTCAAGGAGAAAGTGGACAAACCTAATCCTCTTAGGGTTAGGGTTTTGGTAAGGGGTTTGTCCCATTTTTGTATAAGTATAATGTATTAGGACAAGGAGAGGGTTGTCCTTTTTGTGGGATGTATTGTTGAGGTTGTAATATATCCTTTATTTGAGGAAAGGTCTTGTTGAGAGACTTGGGAGATCTGTGGAGATCATATGTAATGAAGGAAGAAATGTATAGTTCACAGCAGTAGATTTTGCAAGACTATGAATAAAGAAAAAAAATGACAAATCTTTGTGGATGTATCCCCAGGGGGGTTGAACCATGATATATCTATGTTTTTTGTGAATGCATGTAGTGTTTCTAATTGTATTTTCTTTAGTAAGTTTATGATGAACATGTTAAATGATAAAGGAAATAACACTGTGCACTAAGAATAAACTAATGGAATCTGCAAAATAGAATTAAGTAAATGAATTTCATAGCTAGTGTTTAGATCTGAAGCTTATGGTACAATAGATGAATATCTATCATGGAATACATGTGTCTATAATGGCTAATGAAGGTTGTTGGTCATATAATGTGTTATTGGTAAGATTTATAGTTAGCTTAATATATGGGTATTCAAGGGTTATCAATTGAGTGGATCTAATGCCTCTTAAAGAGAAACAAATCCCATCCCATGGTTGCATACATCTGAGTCCTGTGACCACCCATAGAAGTCATGTCGGGTGATACTGCGCAATGCAATTTGTGCGTTGTGTTTCCTTTTGGTATCCAGAAGGGTCGATGGCAGAAGGGAAGTTGGTAATCATGTAGTTAGAACCTGGGTCATCCCATAAGTAAACCAACAATGGTTCTGTTTTCAGGACGTTTGATTCCCAAGACTTCTCCAAAATAGCTTGCTCCAAAAATCACTAAGGAATAATACTGCACAATACACAATAGTGAGAGTAGAACCCACTTTGAGAATGCTTGCCTTTCATGGAGTAGGTTTAGAAGATTCAAAATAACACTTTTTTTTCTATGAAGTGATATGGACAATGAAGAGTGTCCAGGATGATGATGTGAAAATCGCACAGTTGGGGACGACATTTAGAGACTGTGCATTAATTTAGTATATGAATTATCAGTCTATTGTGCCCACGGGACAAGCTAGAATGTTGGTATACATCAAGAAAGCTCTATTAAAATAAATCCCTAAACCAAAATTTGAGTTGCAGTGTATTATAGAACTAGAAGAGATTAAGTAGTTGCAGAATGAGTCAGTATGGGATTTTGATCAGAGATTCAAGGTATTGATAAATCGATTGACCTTCCAGATTCTATATGAGAAGCATAGGGAATGTTTCATTGTGATATTGTTTCCACATATACGATTCCCATTGATGCAACAGAATATTCGTCGCAGTCTTAAGCACTAGAGATCGCCATGAAGTTGGAAGCATACCCTGTAGGGAAAATGGTACAGGGATAGCTCAGGTTTAGTCACAGTTAGAATCATTGAAAATTCAGTTATAGGGTATTGCAAAAGGGAAGGAAAAGCATGAATATTTCTGGTGCATTACATGTAGAATGAAAGGTCATCATAAGAATGAGTGTCTAACTTTTAGAGAGTGTTTGTCTACAGGAGCCCCGAATCCCATGGCACCAAGAGGAGGAGTATATTGTGAGATATGCAAGACAATGATTCATCATTGGACTACCTTTCCTTTAATTTAGAAGTATCATAGCATTGTCAATAACTTATTTTGTAACTTTTGTAAGTCTATGGGACATGATGAAAATGAATTTAATGCACTCTATCTCATGAGAGAACGCACCGTATATGCATACAAATTTCAAGGGGAATAAGGACTGGAAGGAGTGGTACCGCAATATAATACTCCGAGAGGATACAATCAAGGAGGAAGAGGAGGATTCAAAGGTCGGGTAAGAGGAGGATTCGGCAAAATAAGATGAACTATTACTTGTGTAATTGTAACCATCCTGGGAATTTGGCGTGAGATTGTCAGAATCCTTGTACAACGTGCACATACTGTAGACAACTAGATCATGCAACAAATATGATTCATATTTTATTGCAAAGTGGAAAGAAAAGAGGGGCTAGAATGTTAAGATGATAGTAGTAGAAGATCGTGGCAATCCACCAAGGGTAGAAAAAGTTACACATGGAGGGATAGGAACACGAGCTAATGTGACAGAACAAGGAATTTGGACTAACTTGTGGGTCAGGAAAGCAACAAAACCTCCTTCTACATTTGACCCATGCAGAGAGAGAGACACATTCAAGGAAGGAGATACTAGAAATAGAATGGGTAGAATTGACCTTGCAAGCTGTATATGATAGTTCATCTATGTATGACATGCCACCACCCTATGAGCACTCAATGACATAAAGGACAATTGAGAAGGCAAGTACTCTGAAAAGTTTCTTAAAGATATGTCTAGAAGTAATGAAGGATGAAACTTCATTGAACACACTACACAGGATGATTGACTAGTGCACACAAGATAAAGAAGAACCTAGTGCACAATGAGCAGTTAACCATGTACAACACAAGAAAAGGACGAATAAGGAATTTCAACTTAATGCGTAGGTAGGAGATTCTGATATGGATAATATCATGTTGGATTTGGGATCTGATGTGAATGTCATTCTAAAGCAGACATGGGAAATTATGGGAAAACCTAAGTTTATTTGGTCAACTATTCAGCTGAGGCTAGAAAATCAACATAATATTGTTTTGATTGGAAGACTAACAAGGGTGAATGTTAAGATTAGTGGAGTGTGCAACATAACATATTTTGAAGTGATTGAGATAGTGGATGGTACAAAACCTTATCCATGTTTTCTTGGACTCAATTTTGATTTTTATAATGAGACCATTATTGATATGAAAAATAGACAAATTATCCTCAAAGTAGCAGACTTGAGAGTTATTGTGTCATTGGATTCCATAGAAGAAAGATGATATGTGGAACCAACAAGGGGAAAATAATTTGATAACCTTTACAGTATGATTGTGTGGATGGATGACTATATTAATCCTACTATTGAAGGTGTACTCAATTGGAGAAGTATCATTTCTTGCATGTTGGATTCAAAATAATCCCTGGAACATTGGCAAAAGAGGTTACATGAAGTATCTATAAGGAGATGTGCTTGTATTACCCACTCATTGTGGTGTATTGGAGCTGAGGTATGTGATCCCCTGAAATATGATGGAATAATAGATGTAGATAAATTTGTAAGAGAATTTGAATTGTAGATACCAGATCAACAAATATTTCTATCCTTAGATACTGTGCTAAAAGAAATTATTGCAAGATGGTGGGCTGCACATAAGGATAGAATAGAGAATTGGTAGCAATGTAGAAGGTTGTTAAAGGTCAAGTTTGAACATAAACTGAATATTATGTGCATAAGTATACTAGGTTGAATTTTCCTATAAATCATATTACAAAGTGCACTGCGACATGGAGCTCAGTACCTAAGAAGGAATGGACACACTTGTTTGTACACACCTTGGATACGATCTCAAAGAACTGGTACTTAGAAATGGAAGTACACCGAGGAACACCAGACTGGGAAATACTTGACTTGAAACTTTAAGGAAACTTTCAAGTTTGAATATGATACCCCTATAGTAGACACAACTCTATATATTATCAAGACCAAGATATTGACACCAAAATATTCAAATATACCATCAGACTTATGTAGTGCGCCCAAATATTCTATGATTGTTCAAAATGTTTTGGAAAGTTATAATGTTTCTAGAGAAGACTAGGAAGATGAAGACCCAAGGAATTTGTAAATACCAGAAACCGAAGAAGATAATGTAGTAGAGGGTCCCAAAGTTGAGTCTGTCGAGTATGCAAATCCATTGAGAATGCGTAAAGTGAATATTGGTACGAAGGATAACCCCATGTTCATAGACATTGGAGATTACTAGAATGAAAAAGTTGTTGAGAAGATTATTCATTTACTGTGTGAATACTAGGACCTTTTTTCGATTACATTTTCATAAATGAAAGGGATTGTTGGCGAGATATGGGAAACGAAGATTCCTTTGAAGCTATATGCCAAGCCAATGAAGCAAATAATGTATAGATTGCACCCAATATATATGCAGAAAGAGAAAGTAGAAATAGATAGGATGTTGGAAGTTGGGATTATTGAACCTGTCACAGAGTCAGAATGGATCAGCCCGATGGTTGTTTAGGACAAGAAAACATCTAGAATCATAATCTATATGGAACTACAAAAATTTAATGATGCTTGTTTACATGACCCATTTCCTACACCATTTACAAATGAAGTTTTGGAAAAAGTAGGAGGACAAGAAACTTACTCATTTACTAACGGATTCTCTAGATATCACCATATTAATATTGTGAAAGAAGATAGGGATATGACAACATTTTCGATAGAATGGGGATGTTATCAATATACAATCATGCCTTTTGGGTTGAAAAAATGCGTCAACAATATTTTCCCGAGTTGTTGTCGCAAATTTTAAAGAATTTATTCATAAGTTCCTAGAAGTATACTTGGATGATTGGACAATGTTTAGTTTATTAAAATACCATGTTGAAACTCTACGCTTGATGTTGGACAGATGTAGAAAATTCCATATTTATTTGAATTTAAAGAAGTGCATTTTCTACGCACCATTTTGTATCTTGTTGGGTTATGTAGTATGTAAACAAAGAATTTTGGTTGATCTTGTGAAGATTATTGTTATTGTTGATTTTTCACCACCCACTTAAGTTCGAAAACTACGTTCAACATTGGGTCATATAGGGTACTACAAAATTTTTATTAAGGGATACATGCAGATCCCAACCCTGTTGGAAAAATTGTTGAAGAAGGAAGTCAAGTTTCAATGGAACAAGTAATGCCAACAAAGTTTGGATACCTTGAAGAAAAAACTTGTTATCCCACCAATTTTAGTATTTCTAAATTGGAAGAAGGAATTCCATGTCCATGTATATGCATCATATATAGCATTAGGAGTAGTTCTATATCAACCATGGGAAGGAGGTTTATATCATCCCATTGCATTTGCAAGAATAAAGTTATAAAATACTGAACATAATTACACTACTACAAAGCATGAAGGACTGGAAATGGTGTATGCACTACAAAAGTTTAAGAATTATCTGCTAGGATCACATTTAATATGTAGACGAACCATTTTTTGTTCTGATACTTGGTCAATAATCCAGTGTTGGGGGGGAAGATATGCATATGGCTATTATTATTTTAGGAGTATGACTTTGAAGTGATTGTGAAACCAGTGAAATTGAACTCAAGACCTGATAATTTTTCATGCATACTAACAAGGGAAGATGTAGGAAATTTGGATGATATCCTACCATATGCACACTTCTTCATAGTATATATGGTCGATGATTACTTAGCAGATATTTTCCATTTCCTGAGCACAAGAGTAGCCCCACCCAAATTTATAACTGCACAGAAGAAGAAGTTAGTAGTGAAGGAAACATATTATCATATTATAGAGGGGAATTTGTATAAGTTAGGCATAGACAATATTATTCGACGATGTGTATCGGAGCATGAAATTCCTATGACATTATCAGAGGCACATGAAGGAGTTATAGGAGGCCACTATGTAGGAAAAGTGATGACTCAAAATATTTTGCATGTAGGACTTTGGTGTCCCACCCTTCATAAGGATGCTAAGGAGTTATGTGAGACCTGTGATGTCTGTCAGAGAGTTGGAAAGCCATCCAGAATAGATGATATTCCTTTAATACCACAAGTCACATTCCTGGATTTTTATAAATGGGTTTTTTATTTCATTGGACCGATCAATCCACCAACAAAAAGGTCAGGAGAAATATATATAATCACTATGACAAATTATTTTACTATATGGGATGAAGAAGAACCTATTCGAGATTCCAACATGGATATTGTTGTGTGATTTCATTTTGATAATGTTGTTACAAGGTTTTTATGTTCGAGAATACTTATGAGTGATCAGGGGACTCATTTCTTTAATAGGATGATTGCTTCTTTGAAAAAATAATTTCATATTCACCACCAGAAGAGTACACCTTATCATCCACAGGAAAATGGAATAGTGGAAGCATTTAACAAGATCCCGAAGCATGCACTGATGAAGATATGTAATGTAAATCGAGATGACTAGGAATTGAGGATTCCTGTAGTAATATGGGCATATAGGACCACATGTAAGAAGTTGATAGCATATGCACCATTCTGATTAGTATATGACCAGGAAGAATTTATTCCCATGGAGTTCATTGTGTCGAGTCTATGCATTGTTGTGTTGACAAAGCTCACAAATTCTAGCATAGTAGAGAAATGACTGTCAGAGCTAGTAGAATTGGAGGAAGATTGTTTTGTCACAGGGTTTCATCAGTAAGTTTAGAAATCACAAAAAAAGGAATGGCATGAAAGACATATTAAAGAGAAGAAGTTCCATATGGGAGACATGTTTTTTCTCTATGATAGAAAACTTTTGTAGCACCCTGGAAAGTTCCAAATGAACTGGTTGGTTCCGTATGTGATAATATTTGTAACAGAAGCAGGAGTTGTTCAGTTATAGAAATTGAATGGGGAAAGCATTGAAGGGATCAAAAATGGTAGTCGACTGAAAATGTATATAGACAGTAGTGCTTCCTCACACTAGTATGAGAACGTAGTATTGGTATCGTAGTATTTGTATATATTGTATTGTAGAGAAAAATAAAAAGAAAAGAAAAAACTATAAAATATCTTGTGGCAAGCCATAATAAACATTTGAAGAGATAAATTTCTAAATAGACATTGTTCAAAGAGTCAAAGATGAATAATAAAATTTCCCATAAAGGAAGGAGAATGGAACTGCACATAGAAAGTATAATTGAAGAATCGAGATAAAGACCTATGTAGAAGATGAAAAAAGAAATAAAGAGAAAGCATCATGGCAAGACGACATGAACGCATAGTCATAAATCAAAAGCGACGATGAAGATCTTTATAGGATGGAAAATCTAGGCCATGATCTATCGAAATATACAAATTTAATACAAAATATGGAGGGAATTGAATTCAAATTGAATGTGAGTACAATTGGATGGGACTGAGAATTGTGGGCACGAAGAGGAAGATAAATACTATAAATAGCCTATAAAAGTATAACATTAGGGGACAAGTAAAGTTTATTGTTGCATAAACATTTGAAGAGAACACAGATCCAGAGGAGAGCTAGAGCTTAAAAAAGAGAGAGATGAGTGTGTTGTAGATCAAATCGAGGTACAAAGAGCTATGGAACCACCAAAGGTAGGATCATCCACTTCAATATCGAAGAATCCATGCAATAAGTAGACATAAACACTATTACAGGAAGAAATCCTGAGAGTGGAAGCAAGAGATCCAAGATTGAAAAACTTTCCCAGAGATTATGTCCCACCTAGAAAGCCTAAAACCAAGCAAGTCAGACTACAAAAAGAGGAAAAGTATGACCTGGTTACATGAGTGATTCTACTTGGGGTCACTATCAAAGGAGATATGTTGGGCCTAGGGTTTTCAGACAATGACTTGATGGATATGAAAAAGTTTCCAAATTTAGAACCAGAGAATTACTTACACATATCACTCATACCATATTCACTTATAATCATAGTCAAACCACAAGAATGGGCCATAATAATACATAGAACAAGAATATTGAACCTATTGGAGATCCTACATTTTGGTTGAAGAAAAGAGATCAACATTTACACCAAGTTATTGTTAAGTTGTGTCCATGGAGGATTTATATGGTTGGAAAAGGAAGTGTCGATTGACACACAATTGATTACGTAGATTACAATATTTCCATTAGCAGTGGAAGACCCTCTACCATTATTCAAAGACAAGATGTAGAAAAAATCCCTAGCAGAAAGAATGAAGGAAAAATATGGCACATTCAAAGGAGCGCACAAGCTAGACATCACAATAATCAATGATGATACTATAAGATTTGAGACATAGGTGTTGGCATATAAATTACTTAGGAAAATTTGTAGAGATCAGGTGCCAAAAAGAGTTATAGAAACAATGGAGAAGTGTGCATTAGGAGTGATGATGAACTGGGAAACATTTCTTATGAATCTGTTTTTAACCGATTGTAAGGAGGCATAGGAGAAAGGAACGAAGTTCCATTATTCATGGTTATTAATTTTGATAGCATTTGTTGCATGGAGGGAACCAGAAGAGATGCAGTTCTTGGAGAGTATGCAAAAACCATACTTGGAAGCAATGTATGTTTCATTGTGGCATATCGTGCACAAGAATAGAAAGATGGAAAAAACATTACCTTCTATGTATACAAGGAGACAATCCAAAAATGCATTGAAGATACACTGTGCATTCAAATGTAGATAGTGGAAGCATGCAAAGAGATAGTGTGATTCAAGGAAGAACCTCACCATATGTATGTTCAAGAAAAGATGGACCTAGATCAATAGTGGATTCCAACTCACTACAGGTTGGCAGAAGAAGACATCAGCCAGATTGTAAATGACTGGGAAGATGAGTGGAAAATACCAGAGACAAAAACAACACAAAAATATACACAACAACCAAAGAAGGAGTCACAAGATCCATAAAAATATCAAGAGGAAGAAAAAGAGGAATGAGGGAATGTTAAAGGTGACACACAGGAAACAACACCGCTTATTGGAGAAAATAGAAAAGAACATCCGAAGGAGAAATCAATGCATAAGAATAAGAAGAGGAAATCCTTCAAGCCCGTAGCGATCCAAGATTTGAATGAGGATGACTTAGAGAAAATTGGAGATCAAGTGAAGGAAGTAACATAAGAAGAATTTATGTGATATGTGTAGAAACAAGAGGAAATGCACTCGAATGTGCAGGCACAGATAGCCACACTGCATAAGATTTTGGATTCAACCTAGATAGCACTAGTATGAATGAAAAAAGAGGAATAGAATGAGAGTATAGAAAATACTACATAGTCACAACTGACAACATCAAAGATACCATCAAAATCAGTAGAGCGATGGATAATGAATATATCAGCAGGGGAGATATAGCTCCCCACGACAAATATGCAGGAGAAAGCACAAGCATTAAGTCATATTGACTTAATGTTGTCAAAAATACCACTCAATGTGTTACACAACTTGCAGATACATTTCACGCAAGAAATTCAGTCGTACACATAGTCAACTTCTATGGAGTTGGCCAAAGTAAATGAGAAAAATGCAACAATCCATGTCAAATAGAACAAACTAGTGCAAGAATAGGACTAGGTTGTGCATAGACAAGTGAGGTTGCACTAGGAAGTACAGGAAGTATATAGAAACATACCAAAAGCATGCATTGAAGAATATTCCCATTGGAAGAGAAAGTGACGAAGATTGGTGAATATATTTGGGGATTCCATGCGAATATTGTTGACTTGGAAGCTTGCACTACCCTAAGTAATCCACCATAAGAAAGAGAGCAGAGGGAGAAGATAGCAATGAGCACTGTGGAAAAAATTAGAAGTTTGGATGAAGAATGTGTGAAGTTTTATGAAGAAATCACACAAGTATGGACTCAGTGTCGCGATGATATCGATTTATGAGAGGAACTAAATTAACAATAGACTGAATACAATAACAAAAAGATACGGAGAACAACAAAAGATATCCAGTGAACAATAAATTCTATTGAATAAAGAAAATAGGCTGAAATTGTAAAAATGCAAAACTGAAAACAACTTGCTTGAATGGTGGTAGTTATCTCTGAGAAGAGACGTGTCTGCTGCACACATCCATCTGAGAAGAATGATAACAATGAGTCTCTAGAGGAATTTTTAACATTAGTCATGAATTCAAAAACCCTAGACATCCAAAAACCTAACCCTAGGAGATGAAATGCCAAAAGTTATGTGGGCCCCGATGGGTAAGTTGGAACCTCAAATTCTTGGGGTTGTAACTTTTTCATACAAACTCCATTTTAGGTGTGTGATATCCCATTGGAAAGGTATTTTAGAGAACTACACATTATGTTGTCAAACTTTGAATCTATCTACAGTTTGATTGTTGAA
>JASDQU011508657.1:11868-22778 GCA_032191745.1 Picea mariana
AGATGTAGAGGTTCCTAAATTGGATTTCTTCCTTTTTCTCATACAGTAAAGCTCCAACAATAACATCAAACTCAATACTTTCTCGTTAAAATTGTTAATAGCAAAGTTTTATGGTCAAAGTTTCAAATAAACAACTATATATTTCTTTAGACAAAATTTATATTGAAGAAAAAATTAAACAAAAAAAATGTTTGAGTTTGTTCAATTTTTGTCTTACTCCTTTAATGAAGTGATCTTAACAAAATAACAAACTCTACCTCCTGTACTGTACTATTGAATTATACAAGTCATTTAAAGAGCTGAGAAACTCTACTTTTATTATATCAGTATTGAATTATAAAAGTGATTTGGAAAATGGACTAAATTTTTGCCGCTAATCTGTTTGTTTTGCAGTGTAGTAAATTCCACCTAGTGTGCTCATCATTGTTTCTTCGATTCAAATAATCTACTTCTTAAGATCGACTAAAACTTAAAAGGGATGACAGAACTATATTTCCATCAAAATTTCTAAACGGAGAAACAGTCAAATTTGTCATATTATTAACCTAATATTTGGCCGAAGGCGGTTTCTAAGACATTCATTTTTTTCTTGCTTACAGATCCAAAGCGCAGAAATGGCAGAACCAAGAAATGGAATGAATGGGAACGATCTCCTCCGTGATACAGAGGCTTATGCTTCAAATCTCTTTTACAGTTTTCACAGATATATAACAGCAGAAGAAAATAGGGGCAAGGTATGGCAAACACTTCTTTCCGCGAGAAGTGGAGATATGTGGTATTCTATGGGTAGATTAACAGATCAGATAGCTGGCACGGTTAGGTATCAGTCAAGTGGAACGGACAGCATTTCACAGGAGGGCAGTGAAGGTTCTTATCATCCCAAGTTCTCGGGTATAGGGTTTAGATTTATCTCGGCAGCTGGCAGAAATCAGTGGCAGTACGAGAGTAAATGGGATAATGTCTATATGCATTCCATCAGAGTGGCTGAAGATTATAATTTCGCTGATCAAAGGGACCTTAGAATCCCAGTAAGTGAAAACATTAATACTTTCTGGTTGCGAACGATAACGAATTGGAGCCGCGTGGACGGAAATGTGATAAGCCTGCAAATTTTGTGGGCTGGG
The DNA here is from genome assembly GCA_032191745.1 of Picea mariana. Lineage (NCBI taxonomy): Eukaryota > Viridiplantae > Streptophyta > Pinopsida > Pinales > Pinaceae > Picea > Picea mariana. Next base: position 12,993 of record JASDQU011508657.1, read on the forward strand.
AAATTCTCAGATAGTAGACGCGTGCTGCGATTCCTGCAGGACGTGAATACCCCTAATATTATGGAAACCATAACTCAACAATTTAGTCTTCATCTTCATCTGAGAGAACAATATATCGCCGGCTATGAAACTAATCCAGTAGCGGCGGCATTGTCAGGAGTTGATTGTTCTCCTATTGTTATGATTACTCATGAGATTGTAGCGACAAGAGGTGCCGATAGTGATGGCGATCTCGAAGGATTGTTATGTTCAATTTGTCAGGATGTGATTTCCTTGGGAGAGCCTGCGAAACAATTGCCATGTAATCATCTTTTTCATAGAATCTGCATCGTGAGATGGTTACGTCGTCGATTTACGTGTCCTCTTTGCAGACGTCAGTTGAGCCTCCGCGTGCCTGCGTAACCGTTCATTTTTGCTGATATCACCGTCTATATGCAATGTTTGAAAACATGACAGGAAAGGATATTTTTATTTACATTCACTAAAGATCTGGTAGGATCTATCGAAGTCATTACCTGATAGACAGATCTGTCTTTTTTTGGCATTATCTATTGTTCAAGACTGTCGTTTCAAGGCATGCTGAAAAGCTGCGGTCGTAGTACTAGTGAATACCCGGACACAGTTTACATTTCTTCGAATTTATGTTATCAGTCTCTAGTCATATTGGGTAGCATGAGATTAAAGATTTCATTTTGTATAGGATTAGTCGATTGCATTGCAGATTTAATTTAGGGAATGTTTGGATTTCTTAATTCGTTTGGTTCATGTAAATATAATGATATGGTACAGGTCTTTGTTAATTATTCTTATTAGTCTCTGCACGACGGACTATAGTTATGAATAATTAGTTGACTTTATATTAATTATATTAATATGTTGTTTGATTATAAATTTTAGCATCATTTATATTCATAGTTTCATTCGAGAGTATATTTGAAGTTTTATAGATATCCAAAGTTTTGAGTTTAGGAGCTCATTTTTAATTTTGTTTCTCTATTGTTAGTTTTGTCAATGGGTAGATGGACTATAGTGATCACATATTAATATGTTCATTTTATATTATTATTAGTAATCCTTTGTATTTGTATTGGAATGTTCTTAAATGTTTACATTGCAGGAGGTCTCACAACTTAAATGTTTGCATACCGGTTGTGTGACAATCTTAAATGTTTACCTAAATAGGCTTCTTAGAGTACATTTTTTCTTGAAATTTTCCATACAATGTTGCAGTGAATTTGGACAATATTGTTGTCAACCGCCAATTGAATGAGAATTTTATGTTTCATACTTCATATTGTTGTCCACCGCCAATTGAATGGGAATTTTATGTTTCATACTTCTTCTATACTTGGAATGCAATTTGGTCATCGTTGAAGCTACATACATTATTTACTGGTTCGGTGGGTGCTTCTTGTTCGCTGGTCCGTGGGTTGTTTCTTGTTGTTTGGTTCAATTTTGCAAGGTTGGGGACCTGAGCTTCTTGTATGTTCATGTTGCCTGCTTTTGTTTACTTCAACTTTACAGGGTTGGGGTACTATTTTATTTTTTACCTACCAAAGTTCTGGAAACTATGAGAAATATCATTGTCAAGCTGCAAGTTTTCAAAGTAGATAATGAGAAACTGAAAAACACACAACAGGAACAGTAGGAAATAAATGAAGTTCTGCTATGAAGCATAGTGACAAAAAAGAGCCCAAAGGACGATAATGAGGAAGAAGAGGTCAGTAAAAGGGCCTCTAAGAATTATTGTCCTGACACATAAAAAGAGGACACCTCTTTTGAAGGTACACCTTCAGTAGAAGATAAAACAAAAACAAGAAGAAAAAGGAAACATGTGGACCATCTAGAGGGAGAATTTAAGAGAATCAAACCATGGAATCCGAGGAGGAAGGTGAAACATGGTTATTAGTGTGACAACCCCATCTGCTGGAACGACTCCTACGATGTACACCCGGTAAAAGCATATTAATTTATTTTTTTTGTTGTTGTGTGTGTGTAGGAAGGTAATGATGACATTATACTCAACAACGCATCACGACGATGAACATGATGCAAACAAATCACGCAACAACAACATGACGACCTAACGCAGGAGCACATCAACCACCTGGAAGCAATGTACGACATTCGAATGACAAGAATAAGAATGACTACCCGCCCGTCCTACCCTCCAATCGTTGGGACCCCAAGACACATAAGCAACGCTCAAGCCCAGGTTCCCATCGATTTTGACCATTACCAAGACACATAAGCAACGCTCAAGCCCAGGTTCCCATCGATTTTGACCATTACCAAGCATATTGAAAGTTTACCAACCAAGTACATACATTAATTATAATGAACAACAACCCTCATCCGGAAGCACAAGCTAAAAATGACCTCATCAACTACCCAACCATTTATCGAGGCTAAAAGGTCAATATCTATGATCTAAATTGACGTTAATTATATATCACTGAACCGGTCTAAGTTTATCATGGATTTACAATCTAATGGTAAGTCAGTCACATTTCATTTTGCCAATTACAACTTTATGTTAGCATTGAAATCAATTATAAATTTCAATTAAGTCAACGTGTTAATTTAGCTTAGCATTAAGAACGATCTAAATTAAAAGTTTAACAATATATATACAATGGTACCAAGTCATAATATAATTTCTGGTGAATGATTAAAATAAAGTAACAAGGTGGAATAATTAAAAGCAATGCTTGTTAAGTCATGGGAACTAACTAAGCCTTTTCTCAAGGTAGTTCCTAAGAGAATCATCAATAAACAAGGGAGTCTTTGGCATTATTTCCTTGGAATTCCTATTGAATATGTAAGTAGTAAAAATGCTAACAAAAAGTGAGAAGGTTTAATCAATTACTTCTTAGGAGAATGTAATGAGTGCTAAATTTGATTACAAGGTGAGTGGAAAAATTCTAAAAGTCAACTCATTGTCCAAATCCTTTTTAACCAAATTTCTCTTTAATAAATAAATCCCTTCCCTTAAGAAACTAAAAGTCACCATTAGAATCATTTTTTTTCAAGGAACATACTATTCAGTAAACATTCATTGTCATCTCTAATTTAATAAATAAAAATCATTTCTTTTTCATATAACTTATTAGCCATGCCTGTTGGCAAGTTATTGAAGATGCAAGTTGATAATAAGTGGAGTCACATTTAGAAAGGATAAAACATGAATAGAAGTTAGTCTATGGTAAGATTTCACTCCTTCATTTCCTTAACGTTTCAGCTATTTGAATTAGATAGAAAAGAAATTAACCAACATCTACAATAGAAGCGGTTAACCCAATTAGAAATAATTATGAACAAAAGGGTTTAAATTATCATTGTCAACTAAATGGAAAATACCGGATCATTCAATCATTTTCTAACTAAATAACTGAAAGCAGACTCATCCAACTCAGAACCCAATGCACAAATTGTTATATACATAAAAAGAAATTGAATAAAAGGTAAATCGCTCGCTAAGATACTGGTGAGTTACTGTCTAAAAAATATTGGTATTGCTGCAAAAGGGATAAAGCTCAACGCTAGTCAAGTAAAGGAAAAGGGATGTGGTTGTAAATCTGGAAAGCAGGGAATGACACCCGGAATGCAAGGTAGTAAATGAAGTTCAGAAGGTAATGGAGGGCATGCCCAACCGTAGAGCTATGGCCATCCTAACCCCGAGCCATTCCAATCAAGTTGTCCCACACTACACATTACACAAACATGGGGGCATAATTGTGCTATACAAGGAAAAACGCCAGGAAAAATGCAGTGGCCAACAAGAGCCATTCCATCCCTAGAATAAAACAAAATCGTGGTGATTTCTATAATAGGTTACTCGCAGCCAATAGGGAAAGAAAAACATTGTCATTCATAAATAGGAAAATGCCTTAAAATTCAGTGATCAACTAACCATTCGCAAACACCTTAAAATTCAGCCATCAACAACAAAACACCTTAAAATTCAGTTATCAACTAACCATTAGCAAACGCCTTAAAATTCATTTCAGAAATAGCAAAATGCCTTAAAATTCGCCAGAAACTAACCATTAATTAAAACAATTTGCTAAGGTAAATCTCAAAAGGAAAATGTCAATCCTCTTCACTAGATTAAAACAAAATGATTTGGGTTGCATGTGAACAGTTGGAAACCAAAGACGCCAAGACTCTGAAAATAGTTGGATCACAAAACGTTTCTCATCCCCATACCCAAATATAAAGTTGGATAGGAAATCGATAAAAAAAAAATATTTTCATTTCCACGATACCGTTGTAAAAAGAAAATCGATCCTTTTATTGCCAGAATACAAATAAATATATGTAAAAAAAAAACAGACATAAAACCAAGGAATTTTTCGCTTGCTATAACCCCAATATAGTGTAGACAGTTGTAGGAGAACGTAAGGATCTAAACAGAAAGGATCACATGAAAGGCTGAATGAAGGATTCTATTTGCAGTAAAAAAAAACTAAATGAAAACTCAACTCATTACTAGTCATTCCACCAAACCAAATCGAACTCTCAACAATTAAAATACCTAGAAGGGCTTCAGGCTACCATATTCCCTAACTATAACCATTCGGCCAAGAAGAGTGTACGCGATGACTCGAGGGTGAAAAGGAAAAGCAGTAGAAGATCACATCAATGAACAAATCAATCGCAAGAGGGTGCAATACAATCAACCACCCAAGAACAATCAAGAGGGGTAGACGACTGGCAGAAACTTCCTTCACTCGCCATCCTCGCACAGAAAAGCAGGGCGTTGAGATCCATAGGTCTTTTAACGCTAAGGCGACGACTGTAGATCAGGCTCCTGGCTCACTGCTGGTGAGCTAGGGACGAAAGCTAACAGCCATGAAGGTCACAATCACACACGACCCATCCTTCTTTCATATGAAAATAATAGGTGCACCCCACAGTGACACACTAGAACATATCTGTCCTAGGTCCAAAAACTCCTTCAGTGGCATTTTCAACTCTTGTAACTACGGGGTCAGCATCCGATAAGCCGTTCTTGCTATCGATTCAGTCCCCAGTTTTACGTCTATGGTAAACTCCAATTCTCTCTCTAGCGGCATCCTAGGTAACTCCTCTGGAAACATGTGCGCAAACTCTCTCACCACCGGAAGGTGTTCTAGACCTTTCTCTACTCCATTCTCATTTAACACAAGGATCGCATAAATATTTCACCCCTTGAGCATGCTCTTCCGAAGTTGCAAGGAAGAAATGAACCTCAGGGAAACTCCTTGGTTCCATCCTACAATCACCTGTCTCTGTCCCTCGTCATCGACCAAGCTCAACCATTTTATCTTACATTTGAGTATCGCCTCATGCGATTCCAACCAGTCCATACCAATCACGACATCATATGATCCTAGGATCATGACGTATAGGTTGGCCCTTGTGAAAAAATCTCCCAGGTTAAGGATACAACCTGTAACCTTTCCTCCAACCTTCTATTTGGCTCCTGAAGCCATCTCTACGAAGCTAAACTCATCGTGTTCAACTTCCTTTACCTTAATCCTTTTTAACGCTGCAACAGAAATTAAACTCTCAGTAGCACCGGGATCTATCAAAATACTAAGGGTCTAGTCAGCGACGGTACCAGTCATCTCGAGCACAGTTGACTCATGCTCTGCCTAGCGGTTATTCACCGCTGCATGAATTCGATGGGTCGTGCCCATATCTCCCACGGTAGTGGGTCTGGCTTATCTGGATGCTCTATTCCTCTCCACCAAGAAATCATGCTGGTAATGTGGCTCCCCACACATCCAACACCCTTTCTTCGGCCTAGTAGTCCTAGTACCCAAAGTAGAAGATGACGACCCACTAGCCTAGAATCCTAGTCTATTATGCTAAACAGGCCTAAACTGTTGCTGCTACGGTCGACGTTGTTGCTGATGTTGTGGTCCCTGATAAGGTGTCCGCTACTAAGGCATCGATCGGCGGGGTGTAGTGAAAGTGGATTCCCTATGGAAGCCACGATATCCTAGTGTATGTATGGCCGGTGTCACATGCTCCTGTGCTTCAGATGAAACCTGCCTTGCTAGTCTCCCTGGAGTCCTCGTCTGATCCCCACTGATAAGCTTCTCCTCTGCTATGAGGGAATTTTGGATGACATCATGCAAGGTTTGAGGCAGCAAAATCTTAACCTTTGCATGTAGGTTGTCGTTAAGGCCGAACACGAACCTGTTGACCTTAATTTTCTCAGTGTTAAGGTACAGGGCATACCGGAGCAGTTCCATAAAATGAGACTCATATTCGGGCACCATATGACCTCCCTGTCGTAAGGCATTAAACTCATTAAGCTAACTCTCAATGAATTCCTCTGAAAGGTACCTCTCTCGGAACCGTTCCTTGAACAGTTCCCATGACACGTCTTCGACGGCCATGTTTAGCTACGGTAAGAGCGTCTTCCACCATAGCAGAGCGCTCCCTTTCATTTGAAAGACCACCATGCAGACCTTCATGTTGGAGGTATAATAACAAAGTGTGAAGCACATCTCCATGTTCTCGAACCATGCCTCGGTGGCTGTGCCATCCAGGACACCAAAGAACTCGAGAAATTTGACCTTCTCGAGTTCATGATGAATGCTACCAGTACCGATTGGAGCACGCAGTGGATCCTCAGCGGGTGTTGGTTCCTTGGCCTTATTTCTATCCAAACAGTTGATCAGTGCCTCAGACATGTGCTGAAAAGATCTCATCATTCCCACTACATCACCAACTGCTATCTGCTTCGGTTTGAGAACCTTCTCATCTCCTCAAGGGTTAGACACCTCAAGCATCAATGCTACTGGAGGCATCGTGCCTCCTCCCCTAGCACATCATTGTCTGCCTCTGTGGTGTCCTCTAACCATGATTACCTGCACGCATACAAGTCAACTCAATTAGTACATTATAATCAAATCATATCAACAAAATCCATAGCGATCCCAAGTCATGGGTTGAACCCACTCTGATACCACATGTGACAACCCCATCTGTTGGAACGACTCCTATGATGTACACCCAGTAATAGCATATTAATTTTTTTATTTTTTTTTGTGTGTAGGAAGTTAATGATGACATTATACTAAAAAACGCATCATGACGACGAACACGATGCAAGCAACGCATGCAAAAAAAACATGATGACCTAACACAGGAGCACGTCAACCACCTAGAAGCAATGTACAACATTCGACTGACAAGAAGAAGAATGACTACCTGTGCGTGCTACCCTGCAATGGTTAGGACCTCTAGGATACATAAGAAATGCTCAAGCCCAGGTTCCCATCAATTTTGACAATTTAAGGTCTGAGGGCTGACAACTGTTCTCAGGAACAAGGAGGTGTCTACATTTCCCCCGCGGACACAAGAAGACCAAGCATACTGAAGTTTACCAACCAAGTACAAACATTAATTATAATGAGAAATAACCCTCATCGGGAAGCACAAGCTAAAAACGACCTCATCAACTACCCAACCATTAATCCAAGCTAAAAGGTCAATATATATGATCTAAAATGACGTTAATTACAGATCACTGAATGAGTCTAAGTTTATCATGGATTTACAATCTGATGGTAAGTCACATTTGATTTTGCCAATTACAAATTTATGTTAGCATTGAAATCAATTATAAATTGCAATTAAGTCAACATGTTAATTTAGCTTAGCATTAAGAACGATCTAAATTAAAGTTTTAACAATATATATACAATGGTACCAAGTCATAATATAAATTTTCGTGAATGATTAACATAAAGTAACAAGGTGGAATCATTAAAAGCAATGCTTGTTAAGTCCTGAAAACTAACTAAGTCTTTTCTCAAGGTTGTTCCTAAAAGAATCATCAATAAGCAAGGGAGTCTTTGGCATTATTTCCTTGGAATTACTATTGAATATGTAAGTAGTAAAAATGCTAACAAAAAGTGAGAAGGTTTAATCAATTACTTCTTAGGAGAAGTTATTCTTAAGAGAAGGTAATGAGTGCTAAATTTGATTACAAGGTGAGTGGAAAAATTCTAAAGTTCAACTCATTGTCCAAACCCTTTTTAACCAAATTTCTCTTTAATAAATACATCGCTTCCCTTAACAAACTAAAAGTCACCATTAGAATCATTCTTTTTTAAGGAACTTACTATTCAGTAAACATTCATTGTCATATTTAATTTAATAAATTAAAATCATTCATTTTTCATCTAACTTATTAGCCATCCCTGTTGGCAAGTTTTTGAAGATGCAATTTGATAATAAGTGGAGTCACATTTAGCAAGGATAGAACGTGAATAGAAGTTAGTCTGTGGTAATATTTCACTCCATTTCCTTAACATTTGAGTTGTTTGAATTAGACAGAAAGGAAATTAACCAACATCTACAACAGAAGGGGTTAACCCAATTAGCAATAATTATGACCAAAAGGGTTTAAATTATCATTGTCAACTAAATGGAAAATACCGGATCATTCCATTATTTTCTAACTAAATAACTGACACCATACTCATCCAGCTTAGAACCCAATGCACAAATTGTTGTATACATAAAAAGAAATTGACTGAAAGGTAAATCGCTGGCTAAGATACTAGTGAGTTACTGTCTAAAAAAAATATTGGTATCACTACAAAAGGGATAAAGCTCAGTGCTAGTCAAGTAAAGGAGAAGGGACGTGGTCCTAATTTTGGAACGCAATGAATGACACCCACAAAGCAAGGTAGTAAATGAGGTGGAGAAGGTAATGCAAGACACTCCCAACCAAAGCGATATGGCCATCCTAACCCTAGGCCATTCAAATCAAACTGTCCCACACTACACATTACACAAACATGGGGGCATAATTGTGCTATTAAGGAAACACACGAGGAAAAACGCGGTGGCCAATAGGAGCCATTCCATCCCTGGAATAAAATAAAATCGCGGTGGTTTCTATAATAGGTTACTCACAATCAACAGGGAAATAAAAACATTGTCATTCAGAAATAGAAAACGCCTTAAAATTCAACAATCAACTAACCATTCACAAACGCCTTAAAATTCATTTCATAAATAGCAAAATGCCTTAAAATTCAGCGATCAACTAACCATTCACAAATGCCTTAGAATTCGCAGAGAAACTCACTATTAATTAAAACAATTTGCTAAGGTAAAACTCAAAAGGAAAACGTCAATCCTCTTCACTGGATAAAAAAAAAACAATTTGGGCTACATGTGAGCAGTTGGAAACCAAGGACGCCAAGAATCTGAAAACAGTTGGATCACAAAACATTTATCGTCCCCAGACCTAAATATCAAGGCAGACAAGAAATTGATAAAATGTTTTTATTTTCATTTCCAAGATACCGTTGTAAAAAGAAAATGCAGACCTGATATCGATCCTTTTATTGCCAGAATACAAATAAATATATGTAAAAAAAACAAGACATGAAACCAAGGCGTTTTTCCCTTTCTATAACCCCAATACAGCATAGACAAGTGCAGGAGAATGCAAGCATCTAAACAGAAAGGATCACACAAAAGGATAAATCAAGGATTCTATCGGTAGTAAAAAAAAACTAAATGAAAACTCGGCTCATTACTAGTCATTCGACCAAACGAAATCGAACTCTCAACGATTAAAATACCTCGAAGGGCTTCAGGATACCATATCTCCTAACTATAACCATTCGGCCAAGAAGAGTGTACACGATGAATCCAAGGTGAAAAGGAAAAGCAATAGAATATTGCAACAATGAACAAATCAATCGCAAGAGGTCGCAATACAATCAACCAACCAAGAACAATCAGGAGGGGTAGACGGTTGACATG
>JASDQU011508661.1:0-18766 GCA_032191745.1 Picea mariana
GGGAAAGGAAGGAAGAAGGGGATGAACGGTTAGCGTAACGTTACGCTACCGAATTGTGGCTTGACGGGTTGCTTGTGAGGAGTTGGGTATATCTCAGTTGTGTTTGGAGTGGTAGCTCAGCCGTGGAGGCGAGCTGAGACGCTAGTCTATCTCTGGTTCTTGTGTGGCCCCTTTGCGGCTCGGGGGGCTAAGGGGGAAGAAGAGTACCCCTAGCGTTGGCTGGGAGGTACCGGTGAGATTTCTACGGTCGGCAAGCGGGACGCGGCACGGAGCGCGGGACGTCGTCCGAGGAAAGCGAAAGGCAACGGTATGATTTTAACTGGTGAAGTATAATGCATTTTTACTTTCGGCAATTAAATGTTATTGATGTTGAAATTGTAGAATTGTTAAAGCGTTTTATATTCGGAAAATTATTGTTATTGGTGATAGATGATGAGATTGGTTGGCATTATAGTTTGCAATTTCGTTCCGCAATGATATTGTAGAGTTTGTTATATTCTGATCATGTGTCACTTTAGTTATGATGTCATGTGTTTTTGCATTGATATGAATTAGGTGATGTTGTTAATTTCTTATTTGTTAAAAAGAAATAAAAAAAAATTCCTATTGTACTTCGCTATTCATAGACATAACGAAGGGGATGTTACACTGAGCTAGGGGAGGAGCCTGGTAAGATGCCCTTCTCCTTGAGATAAGTATGGATCTTTCCCAGCGATTGTTCCAGTTCACCCAGCCATTCTTCCAGGGAGGGCTTCTTCGAGGAGGTAGTATCCATATTGGCCATAAGTTCAGGGGGGAAGCCAAAGGAGCACAACCAAGAAGATAAGGATGAATCTCCTGAGGAGAAGATCTGATAGCTTGGCTTAAAAGAGGCCCGATCTGTACGAATGGGACATGGGTTTCACACGAGCATCGAGCCATAATCCAAAGGATCATGAGGATAGGTCTGGGACAAGGATCAATGGTACACTGATTGCAGAGATTACATAGGACGAGATCAGGCCTGTTAAAGTCACGAGATGTTACAATTGGAATCGATCCCATTGTCAGAGATAGTGCTCCTGCTCAGGAGTGAAGCATAGCTGGCCTCGTGATCAACTTGCTTGTTAAGATGTCAAAGCACATGGAAGAAGCTTATAGTTTGAAACTTGCCAACTAAGATCATTATTTTCTGGTAGATCCGATTCATTTGGAGGCTGGATGGACTAGACTTCGTGCGCATGGCCTGCACCACAAGTTTGGAATCCCCAAAGACTGAGATAGTTTGAATGTTTACACTGATTGCTTGCCGGAGACCCTACCACAGAGCATAAAAATCAGAAAAGTTATTAGATTGAACTCCCAACCCCCAGGCAAAGGTGGATCGAATGGAGCCTGAGGGCGTGAGGATCACTCCTCCTCCACCTGAAGGACCTAGGTTTCCCTTAGAGGCACCATCGAAAAAAAAACAGTGAGCCTCTTGCGAGAGTCTCCATTTTAGAAATTCCTCTTCATTCATTCCAATTTCCCATACAGCTAGAGCTGGAGACCTGGCAGAGGGTGGTGCTTGAGCACTTGTGGTTAGAGCTGTAAGCCATGTAGTTTCCCTATCATCTAACGACTGAGCATTCCAAAGAGCAGGTTCGTAACCCAGGGTCTCTCCAAGGAGAACTTTGGCTTTCATTGCAACCTTTGAGGGAGGGCTCTCCACACTTCTGAAAAGGCGATTGTTCCTTTCAAGCCACAGTTTCTAGAAAACAAACTTAGGGAGCAACATCCAAACTGTTTTGAGCAGGTCCTTTTTGGCAAGATGGAAGGGAGAGGAGTCAGCCCAATTGGAAAGGAGATCAGCAGTTATAGTGGGCATATCAAAGCTGGGAATATTCGTGGGAAGGACCTCTTGCCATACCTCTCTTGAGAAAGGACAAGAAAGCAGTAAGTGGTCAATGTTTTCTTCATAATTCTTACACAGGGAACATCTTGAGGGGCTTTCCAGGCCTCTTTTCCTTAGATTCTCCACAGTGAGGATACTTCTGTGCGCTATATTCCAGCAGAAAAGGTCAACTTTTAGGATGGACAATGTGGACCAGATGAACTTCCAGTGGATAGGATTTGGGGCAACATGAGGGCCCACCATTAAAGATTGATAGCCTTCAGCTGTAGTGAAACATCCAGATTTTGCAGCCCAACCTCTCTTGTCCCTGGCAGCTTGGTTCAGCGGGGCTTTGCCCTGCAGAAGCTTGGACAAAAGCTTTGCCTCCTCTTCAAGCCTGGGGGGATGGCCTCCTAAATTCCAATCAATCCAGTTGTTTTCATTATCCCAACCTTGCTTGTTGATATTATGGTAGTTGCAGGAGGTATTTACCTCCACATGTAACAATGACAATAATAGAATATTCTGGGAAGCAAGAAGAAACCATAAAGCATTGGATATAACCCTAGAAGACAAGTCAACTAAATGCAATATTTAATATTAAGTGTTTAGCCTCCATAATGAGAAGTCGGCCAAGGCAGTTCAGGAAAAACAGTATAAATACAGAAAACTAGATCTCATTTTTCACCTCACCTCTCATAATTGCATAAGGCTAGTGGTGCGCAAGTTTGAAGAAGAGATGCAGCTGCAGATACTGCAACTGGCAGGTTTCAGTTTTGATTTGGACTTTCTCTTGGTTATGGTTTGGAATTTCTGCTTGGTCTTTTGGTTATTCTTACTTGGTGTGCTATACATAGAGAGAGATGTGCTTCCTTGATTGGCTATTAAGCCTAGGGTTTGCTTCCTGAATAATTCTCTGTCAAGGCTAAGGCACTGGAGGGTGGCTTCAGCCTATGGTTGGGTGACAATATTGCTATATTGTCTATGGTTAAACGAGCACATATATTATTTTCTAACAGGTTATGGGCCCACACTATCTTCAGACAGTCTAACCGCTAGAAGATAGATTGGGAGGATTTGCTCAGTTACAATTACAGTTGTAACTAGTTTTTGTTGGAACAACAAAACCCTAACCCTCTTGTTGAGGAATCTTAAGTGAAGACATTGACCTAATTTCTGGATAACCTAGTACGCCTTAATCTAGCGCACCTCCTAGTACTCTCAGCAAGCTAAGAAGTCAATTTTGATTTTTTGGTCAAAGTCAAAGCAGTTATGAATTACTTTATGAAGTCAGAAAACAAGTTAGAAGGGGATTCTAACTTCAGAGCATGGAAGACAAGGATTGATCTCATCCTTGCCAAGAATAAAGTGTTGGATATCGTGAAAAGAAAGATTGTGGAACCATAGTTTGAAGAAGGAAAAGAAAAGGAACCTCAAAACGTTGCAGTTATGGAGAAGTTCAAAGACAATGACATCAATTCCATGAGTATCATAGTGGACTCTATAAAAGACCACTTGATACCCTACATCTCTCATCTTGACTCATCTAAGAATATGCACGATTCCCTAACTAACCTCTTCTCAGTCAGAAACATTAGACAAGTAATGAGTATGAAGAATGAGCTCTGTGACATGAAAAAGAATGATGATGATAGCATAACATCATACTTTGTGAGAATATCTCAGTTAAGAGATCAACTACAAGATATTGAAGAAATGATTTCAGAGAAGGAACTAGTAAATATAGTACTCAATGGTCTTCCCAAGACATGGGATGCATTTGCCGCAAGCATGAACACAAGAAAGGATTATCTCACATTTGAAGAACTTTGGGCTTCTTGTGCACAAGAAGAATCAAGGATTAATGCAAAAGAGAAACCCCAAAATAAATACGATGATCAAGCTTTCACAACAAGGTTCAATAATTTCATGAATAAGAAGAAGTTTGGCTCAAGGAACAAATGAAGCAACAATTACCGAAGAAACGGAACCCTCAAAGAAAGTCAAGCAGGATAAAACAAACTTCTTCTTCTAAGACAAGGTAACAATATTCTTCATAATTCTTGTACATACCATGTTTACATAGTTTCTGTACATATCTTGCATATCTATTTCTTAGAAGATAATATGTTCAAATGAAACAATACCTATGGAAGAATAACAAGATAAGGATTGCTATCATGATGACTACAAGTCAAGGAATACACATGAAGAGATGAAGTACATTGTCAATCCTTGGTAACAATTCCTGTGGAAGCTATTACATAAGTAACAACTGTAAGATAAGAATCAAAATTGAAGAAACTTGGAAGAAGTAATAACAGAAAGAATTCAACAATCAAAAGGAAATTAGAAGACGTGTGACACTTTGCAGAAGGAAATAAGGATGCAAACGGAAGCATGGAATCTCTTAGATGGAGGGAGTCGATTATATAATTCCAAAAGAAGGGCATGCATTCATGCATGAATCAAGGATTAGGAGGGAGCTAATTCTAAATAATATAATCCATTGAAGTATCTATCCATGTTCCCATTGATGATATCAGCCATGAAAAACAACACATGTTTAGTTTGACTTTAGAAGAAGTCTTCTTCAAGAAGCCTTAAAGTATCCCCGGTTGTCCATTCACATCCATGATCCTATGATAAATGGAAGAAGTTGGAATCTTCAGGGCATGGAACCTACAGAAAACTCCATGGACCCAAGAGCTAAAGAGAAACATGAGGAAGAACATGAAGATTCCAAGAGAGAAAGAAAAGACAGAACAACCAGTCATTATATCGAGAATCACAAGACTACCAGCTTAGTTTTAACCCACTAGAAGCAATAAAGCAGAAGAAATGGAAGTTGTGATGAAGAACAATGTATTAAATACTTATAAATGAAAGCATCACGAGATTCATAACTAGAGGTTCTCCTAGATGGAGGGAGAAGACTATGATGATAGCTTGTTCCAATAGCCAAGCATACCTCTACCCGAGCCATTATATCTTCTACAATATCCATGGTTTGGAGTTTACATTAGATGAATGCAAAGACTGTTCTCCAGAGTAATTGAACAAGAAGTGTATGTAGAGAAACCTCAAGGTTTTGAGGTATACCAGAAAGAAACCCTTATATGAAGATGGAAGAAGATCTTGTATGGATTCAAACAACTTGGTGAAAAGCCTCTCATGCATAGCAGAAGCATGGTGAAAAATTTCTATGATAGAGATCAGAATGGTTACTTAGAAGTCCAGGATGATAGATTGCTAATCCATGACAAAATCTCATGATGACAGAAGAAGTGCCACTTGGATATGTTCCAGTTTGAGCCTTGCCACAATGTTATGTGCTAGCAGGAAACAAAACAGTTGAATCCAACTATGATATACTATAATGATCAGAGCTATATGAATCCTTTAGAGAAAACCAGTGTTCCAGAAAGACCGAAATACATTGAGATCAAGAATTACATCCTCCGTGATGAGGTCTAGAAAGGAGAAGTGGTTCTCCAATATATCTCCATAGATGAGCAGATAGTAGATATTTTGGTAAAGCCTCTGTCCAAGATGAAAAAGTTTGTGTACTCAAGAAACAAGTTGGAGATCGTGGAGACGAATTCATTATTGAAAAGGGAAGAGATGACTCCCAAGTTGGGATGGAGTACTGATGTGTTATTGATTTATGGACAATAATTTTTCAGTTTAAAAAATGGTTTGGGATGAGCAGTTCCTTTCCAGATCGGAAAGTGGTTTGAGATTTCTGACGGACAAACATTTTCTAGTTTGGAAAATGGTCTAGATTAGATGGTAATTTTCATATTGAAAATGGTTCGATTGATTGCTGATGTACCATAGACAATGATTCCCCTCGTGGCCAGTGTGGGGGAATGGTCTAGGACAGTCTTTCTTCTTGGCAGTCACTCTCAGTAGTGGTCAAGTAGAATGTTCCACCTCGTCGGGTAGTCATTCTTTCAAAGTTCACAGTGGTGAGCAGTTTTGAAGAATGGTCTATTTTGGAGGTTGGTGCAGGACAATCATTTCCTTAGGAAATGGTCCCGACAATCATTCCCTAGGGCATACTCATTCTCTCCAAGTTGTACTTTTTTTAGTGCCAGAGGAATGGCCCAGTTAGGTGAATGGTTCAGGTTCAACAATCAAGGACAAAAATTTCCCTAGGGCAGACTCATTCTCTCCAAGTTGCACTTTGTTTAGTGCCTGAGGAATGGCCCAGTTAGGTGAAAGGTCTAGGCTCAGAAATCAGGATAGTTTTTCTTCTATGGTTAAGAAGAATAGTCTAGATAGCTCATGGATGATGCTTTACTTTTTGAGGGAAGATGCTCTTCCAGATATCACAGATGTGAGTGGAAGAATGGCCCAGATGACTTAGTTTATATCATGATATTGTTTTTTTGTGCAGGTTGATATCCGATGATATGATTTCTATGGAAACTGCATGTCTCTAGACAATAGATATATGCTACTATGGTGGATGTGTTCCACTGGTTATGACTATGTGTCACTGATTAAGTAGTTGTGTGCTACTTGGTGTGGTAGTGTACCACTGGATTGTAGTTGTGTACTACTATGGTTAGACACAGTTGTGTTCTATTGAATGACCTTGTTGAGATTTCCATGTAGACTATCAATACTGTTAAAAATGATTACCAGCTAGATGGATAGTCAGTATGCTTGTGGACAGACATCCTCCAGGCATAGAATGGTCCAGATAGAACAATTTTTTGGTGGAAAGGTATTCTCTCTGTGGAGAATGATCCAGGTTGACAATTTGTCAACATGTCATGGACTAGTATTTTCCAAAGGCATAGTTTGTGGCCCAATTAGGAAAAATGGTTCAGGATTGATATTTTCTAAGGCATATAGGTGAGATAGATCTCTATGGTACATATGACTCGATTAGAAAATAGTCCTAGATAGACATTCCTATAGGAATGGTCTCTTTATTCCATGGCATAGCTTTTAGCATCTATTGGGACAACTATTCTTCTAGGACGTATGTTCGGATCAGAAGAATGATCCTTGTACTACTCTGTGGAGTGAGTGACTTATTCAACATCATTCCTAATTACTCAGATGGAGTATGGTTTCAAGAGATGATGCAGTTGATGTTATCAAATGACAGTGTTAATGGTGCTCGTGATCTAATCATGAAATAGCCTGTACGACTATGATGATGCTACCGATTGAATGGTATGTTTGTGCTCAATACCATTTCCTTCAATACCTCCCTAGCTAGGAGGGAGTGTTTATATTATGGTAGCTGCAGGAGGTATTTACCTCCACATGCAACCTTGATGAGAATAGAATATTTCGGGAAGCAAGAAGAAACCCTAAAGCATTGGATATAACCCTAGAAGACAAGTCGACTAAATGAAATATTCAATATTAAGTGTTTAGCCTCTAGAATGAAAAGTCGACCCAGACAGTTCAAGAAAAACAGTATAAATACAGGAAACCATATCTCATTTGTCACTTCACCTCTCATAATTGCATAAGGCTAGTGGTGCGCAAGTTTGAAGAAGCGATGTTGCTGCAGCTGCTACAACTGGCAGATTTCGGTTTTGACCTGGAATTTCTCTTGGTTATGGTTTGGAATTTCTTCTTGGCCTTTTGGTTATTCTTGCTTGGTGCACTATCCGCAGAGAGAGGTGCGCTACCTTGATTGGCTATTAAGCCTAGGGTTTACTTCTAGAATAATTCTCTGTCAAGGTTAAGGTGCTCGGTGGTGTCTTCGGCCTATGGTTGGGTGACAATATTGCTATATTTTCTATGGTTAAGCAAGCACATCTATTATTTTCTAACACTGCTAACCCTGAAAAAAGAAGAGAAGATAACTCCTTGAAGAGAAAGAAAACTTATGGAGACTAAAGAGCTGAGCACTGTGGCTACAAAGAGGGGATGAGAATACAAATTCTTCCAGGCCTATGCAAAAGGGAGAAATATGGAGAGCACAATCTGGAGTCTCAATGATCCACAGGGTAGACCCACCTCTCCTTTCGAGGGAATGACAAATTTGGGTACTTGTCATTTCTGGAACCTCTTCAAAGCCATTGGTCAAGTATCAATCAATGCCATACTATGGCTGACACTTTTATTCCCTAGGTTTGTAGAAGAATAAGATAAAATGGCCCTTATGGAAGAGATTTTTGAAGATGAGCTAGAAGAAGTTCTCCACAACTTTCAAAAAAACAAAATCCGAGGTCGGAATGGTTGGACCATATATTTCTTTGTAGGGATTTTTGAGTTTATTAGAAAAGACATCCTTAAAGTAGTAGAAGAATCCAGAGTAAATGGACACATTCATGCACCTCTAAATGCAACTTTTATTACACTCATCCCAAAGGTGGACGACCCAAAATCTCTAGATGACTTTAGACCCATCTCTCTGTGCAACAGTGTCTACAAAATAATCTCTAGGATTATCAGTAAAAGAATAAAGGTCATCCTTTCAAAATATGTCTCACATGAACAATTTGGCTTTTTGGAAGGCAGACAAATACATGAAGCAATCAGGGTGGCACAAGAGGCTCTGCACAACATAAAAACCTAGAAAATCAAAAGTGCAGAGATAAAGATAGATCTCTCAAAATCCTTTGATARAGTTAGTTGGCTCTATATAAGGCTATTGCAGACACACTTGGGATTTGAACTTCCCTTCATTAATTGTATCATGAGTTGCATCACAACAACCTCCTTTGTAGTCCTTATAATCGGGGTCGAATCCCCTTTCTTTCCAGCAGAACGTGGGGGMTAGGATAAGGATTTMCCCTATCCCCACTACTCTTCTTGTTGGTAACAGAAGGACACAGTAGGGATATCAAAGATGAAAAATACAAGGGCTTAATTTCAACACATCTCGATCTCTTCCACCTTAAGGATATCCCATATCCTTGTTGGAGTTTCTTCACACACACCTAAAATTTCTTTTTCCTAAGGTTTTTCCTATGTTTATTAGTCATTATTTAGTCTCCTATATTTTAGGAAGAATATTCCTCTAGGGACAATTTTCTCTTCAATTTTTACTTTAGTTTGATCAGTTGAGTGGAGTCTAAATGCTACATTGGAATTATCACCATGTAGCGTGAGATCATCACTAGACAGCAATTGGGAATTCTTGTTATAGAGTTTGCGGTGGCGCAACTCTTGCACTATTTCAAGTGGATGCTTCCTATGAATGGGCAGGAATTGGACATGACTGAAAAGTTTAATGGATTCACTCTACCCAGAGCGCATGAACTCTTGGTTCTTCCAACTCCTGTAATTAGTATTGCTAACTATGGACAACTGTTATAACTGTAGTATATAAGTATCATTTTTACAGTATATTAGAAGCTGATGAAGTGCTTTGTCTTTATAAAGAACCCTTGCACAGTAGAATGCCCCGTTCATTCAATGTGTGCTTATTTAAGGGAAAAATTCTTAAATAGCTAGATTTTGTGGTCAGGATCAGTTTTCAACATTTCACAATGGCAATTTCGTTTCGACCTGTTTAAGGTATCTGCGATCTTTCAATTTCATTCATGCAGTGTCGCTAATTTTCAAATCAATCAATTGAACCAACATTCAATCCCAAGAGTGTATAACTTGGGCGTTCGCTAAACGTTTTACCTATTGAGTTTTTTTTTGGGAATTCGGCGAGTAATCATAAATGGATTCAGTGAAACATTTGGATTATATAAACTTAGCTACTCAAATTTGCAGATTCAATTATTCATTATCAAATTACCGGATTTCAGGCAAAAGAAAAAAATTATCCAGAAACCTCCAAAACTTAGCTATATAAGTTATAGTGTGATTTAAAAGTATTGAAAATCATCATTTAAAAAAAAATACTGTCTAATTATTTTTCAATTTTACCAATGAATTCTATTATATTCGGAGAGGATCTACACTTCGAGCATACATAAAGGATTTCAAAGTTGAACTAGTTTAATAGTTCTGTTTTTTATTTATTTTTTAATATATATATATATATATATATATATATATATATCGGCAAGGGTATTCATATTTTCTAAGAATTAATACATTTGATTTATAAGTATTAATATTTGATTTATAGCATATAAGACATTTTTATTAAAAAAAATACATTTATATTTAAAAATGAAAAAAAATTGTTTCAAATTTCAAATTACTTTAAGTAAAAAGTTAATTTCAATTATTAATATATTTATTTATCAACTATTAATTTTATATTTAAAATGAATTATTTTGAATACCACAAGGTATTATTTTGAATATGTCAATGGAAAATTTGTAAGAATTAAAATATCATATAAAAAATTAAAAAATATATATTCACAATATATATATTTAATATATTTATTTTAAAAATGTCTTAATTTGCTATATATTTATTTTTTGGTGGTGTTTTAAAGAAGTATAGTTTTATCTTAATTTCGGATTTATCATGAGTTTATAGAGATCAAATCCATTTAAGTGAAATCCTTTTTTTATATTGAAAAAAATTGAGAAAATGTTTGCACCTAAAAACATTTAAAGGGTTAGGAGTTAAAATGGAACTATGTTGGTTGTCCTTGCATGCAATTGCTTAGAAAAATAGAACCTAGTTTGATAATATATCTCATTATATAATTTCGTTTGGTAATATGTGCTCATCATATATTTTCGTATGACAATATATGTTTAGTTTTTTCCCTCATAAAAAAGCTCAAATTTTATTTCATGTAGAAAGAAATTTACATTTTGCATAAATACATGTAACCATGTATTTTTTCATCAAAAGACATTTGACCCACTTGTAGTAAAAAAAAATCCCATCCTAAGATAATGAAAAACTGAGGTTGATACCAAAATATAAGGCTAGATTCCTACCACCATCTAGAGTTCAACAATATACATAAAGTGATCCTTGTATAGGCTTTCCAAAACTGTAGTTCGACTATTGCATACAAAGAATTTCACAAATCCTTAGTCATTGCTTTTACCTAGGGTGATATAGATATCATTTTAGTTGCCTTGATGACCCTTGTTGGGTCAAACATTATATTCCATTTGCTCTGTGCTCTCTAGAATGGAAAGAGAACGAGGCTCATATTTTATTTGAGGTGGTTGATGGTTTCTTCTCCACAAACCATGTCTTCTCTTCGTTACCTCATATTTCTAGACTTAACGATTCTATCCACAGATGGGCAGAGCTTCCATGGCCTGGTGAGAACCCTCATTCTCAGAGCGATCAATCATGCTGGGTCGATATCAATTCTTGTAGCTGGTAAGTATTCCACTACGAGTCTCTAAATCTTGTAGTGGCTCAAGCTCAAACTTTCGCTTATCTAGGTGGGGGAGTTTTGGTGGGAAGGGGTCTTAGCTTGCAGAACAAAAATCGGCCTAGCCAATCCCGCCTACTAATTGTGATAGCCCCTGGGATCAATTAGAGTTCTTCCTCCCCTCGAAAGAATAAAGCCTCTTCCATAAAGCCATCCAGGCCTCCATTGAAATTGTCTTTGGGTGATGACATTATGTTACCCCGGGTCTTGGAGATGTTAGAGACAATTGTGGTGGGTAGAGCTAATGGTCAATATTTTCAAATAAACACTCTCAAGGACTGGGTGAAAAATTCCTGGGCAACCATCATGGACCAGTTGAAATCAGTTCAAACCCTCTCCAAAGGTTGGTTTATGCTCAGATTCAAGAAAGATGAGGACAACAAGTGGGTTCTAAATACCCCCTGGTATATTGAATCCTCTCCAGTCGTCCTCAACAAATGGTCCCCCTTTGTTTGATGTCAATCATGAAAAGGTGGACAAGCTTCCACTTTGTGTGCACTTGCCAGGTCTCCCTGTTGAGCTATGGACTAAGGAGGGATTTCTTAGATTGGGGAATACCATATGGAGTTTTATATACACTGACATGTCCTTCCTCACAACAAGTAAAATGTCCATGGCCAAATTCTTGTTCATCTCAATGTTAGGAAGGGGCTTGTAGAGGAAATGGAGCTTTCCTGGGGTGGTAAATCCATCATGCAAAAACTGGATTATGAGGGGATACTTTTCTGATGTTGACGATGCCACAAGCATGGATATGTAGGCAAAGACTGTAAGCTTCCTATGACTTCCAAAAGTGATGAACACCTACATCTAACTCCAAAGAAGATAGGGGCATCTTAGTTGGAAATAGATTCTCCTTCATCCTTAATGAAACATGGAAAATCAATGACTACATCTAATGCTTGTTCAGGACAAAAATTTGAATATGGAAGATCATTATTGGCCTTGAGTCAATCCTCTTTCTCAGGTTCAACACCAAGCTCTAACCATAATCTATCAGCTTAGGAGGATTCAATAGCTCGAGAGCTTCATCAGGGATTCTCCCTTTAGTTTGCTAAGCCATGTTTTTCTCTCCCTTGCTTCAGTATCAATTTTCAGTCATTCACTCTATTAGGCAATGGATGGTTTGGAAAATTTAAGAACCTCTCCTCCACCTTTGATTACTCAACCCCCACATCCTTCTCCATCACTCGTCCCCATATTTCCTCCTGTTATTTGGTCTCGAACTCCCCACAAAACTCCCCTATCCTTTGCAACCCTAAGACTGAATCCTTGAAATACTTGGTGGCTTACCAATTAAGAAACCGATCCATCTCAGTTGTGAGAGAAGTGAGTAAGAAGATGGAGGGGTTGGGATTAAACCCTCACTCCTCCATGTGAGTGAAGGGTCGGGGGAGAAAAACCCATCTATCCAAAGTCCAATCTAGAGTCATGTTGAACATGGTAGCAGGAAGACAATTATCCATCTTAGGGGCCCTTAGAGTAGCAAAACCCCTATAAGGGGGGTTGAAATGAAATTTCTCTCCTTGAATTGCAGGGGTTTGGTGAGCCTTTCCATAAAAATGTCCCTCGAACAGCTGGTGGAGTTGACCCAGTTGGACCTTATTCTACTCTAGGAGACAATGGGGGATGCAACTACGATCATCCCCTATCTGGAATCGTTTCTCAAACAATGGAAGTTAATTGGAGTAGATTCTAAAGGTAGATCGGGAGGTTTGGCCCTAGGGTGGAACTTCAGGTTTGTCAAGCTTCTAAATACCCAGGGTTTCGATTTTTGGATGGGGGTAAACATTTTCCAGAAAGAATTGGGGAGATGCTTCACGATTTTGAATGTGTATGGCCCATACCAAGATTAGGTCACCTTTTGGGGCAATCTTCTAAAAAAGGATTTTATGAGCAATAACGATATCGTATTAGGGGGTGATCTCAACTTCTCAATAGGGATGGTTGAATCATGCGTCCCAAGAACATGCCCGGATCCCCTCTCAGACGTCTTTGGTCACTTTTTAAGTGAAAATGGATTGGTGGACATTTCCCCCATAAACATTTTCCCCTCTTGGTGCAAAAAATGAATAGGGGATGACTTTATAGCTAAGAGAATAGACCATTTTCTCCTCTTCGAAAAATTGCTTGAATCCCCCTTAAGCTTCAAACAATGGATTGGAAGTGGCAGGGAGTTGGACCACCACCTGATTTTCTTGGAAGTATTAGGAAGAACTATAAAGCCCACTAGTCCTTTCAAATTCAACTCAGAATGGCTAAAGGACGAGGAATTCATCTCCCTGGTAAAGGAAACCTAGGTCCCTTTCGACCAAACTGAGGAGGCTCAGGCTGTAGTCTAGTTTGAAAACAATCTAAAAAGAATAAAAAAGGCCACATTGGATAGGTCATGAAGGAAAAGGTAAAGAGACAAACATGAACTTATTGATGCAGAAAAATCCCTCCAAAAGATATTTGAATCAGAGGGAGGAGGTTTCACTTCTCTAGAAGCAAAAGAAGCCCTGCTAACCCTGGAAAAGAATAGAAGACAACTTCTTGAAGAGAAAGAAAACTTATGGAGACTAAACAACTGAGAATTGTGGCTACAAAGCGGGGATGAGAATACAAAATTCTTCCAGGCCTATGTAAAAGGCAGAAATATGGAGAACACAATCTAGAGTCTCAATGATCCACATGATAGACCCACCTCTTCTTTCGAGGGAATGACACATTTGGGTACTTGTCATTTCTGGAACATCTTCAAAGCCGATGGTCAAGTATCAATCGATGCCATACTATGCCTGGCACTTTTATTCCCTAGGTTTGTAGAATAATAAGATAACATGGCCCTTATGGAAGAGCTTTATCAAGATGAGCTAGAAGAAGTTCTCCAAAACTTTCAAAAAAACAAAATCCCATGTCTGAATGGTTGGACCATATATTTCTTTGTAGGGATTTTTGATTTTATTGGAAAAGACATCCTTAAAGTAGTAGAAGAATCTAGAGTAGATGGACACATTCATGCACCTCTAAATGCAACTTTTATTTCACTCATCCAAAAGCTGGATGACCCAAAATCCCTAGATGACTTTAGACCCATCTCTCTGTGCAATAGTGTCTACAAAATAATCTCCAAGATTATCAGTAAAAGAATAAACACCATCTTTTCAAAATCTGTCTCACGTGAACAATTTGGATTTCTGGAAGGCATACAAATACATTAAGCAATCGGGGTGGCGCAAGAGGCTCTGCATAAAATAAAAACCCAGAAAATCAAAAGTGTAGTGATAAAGATAGATCTCTCAAAATCCTTTGATAGAGTTAGTTGGCTCTATATAAGGCTATTGCAGACATACTTTGGATTTGAACTTCCCTTCACTAATTGTATCAATAGTTGCATCACAACAAGCTCCTTTGCAATCCATACAAATGGGTTTGAATCCCCTTTATTTCCAGTAGAACATGTGCTAAGATAAGTATTTCCCCTATCCCCACTACTCTTCCTGTTGGTAATAGAAAGACACAGTAAGGATATCGAAGATGAAAAAGACAAGGGGTTAATTTCAAGGAATCCCGATCTCTTCCACCTTAAGGATCTACCATATCCTTGTTGGAGTTACTTCACACACACCTAAGATTTCTCTTTCCTAAGGTTTTTCATATGTTTATTAGTCATTATTCAGTCTCCTATATTTTAGGAAGAATATTCCTCTAGGGATAATATTCTCTTCAATTTTCACTTTAGTTTGATCAATTTAGTAGAGTCTAGATGTTACATTGGGATTATCACCATGTAGCTTGGGATCATCACCAGACTAGCGCATTACCCATGATTCCCTGATCTCCTTCTCACTTCACTCTGTTTCAGTCAATTAACTGAAGAATTATTTTCTAGTTAACTCAGTTAGGTGGAAATTCACTCTCGTATCTTCTCGAGAGATTAGACTAGGTGGCAGTTTACTCCCATAATTGCTGGTGTGTGTCTAGATCACTCTATACCACCACTATGACACATTGTCTTCTCCTCCAGTGGACATTGGTTGAGTTATACAGAGTATATCATGTGTAAATTATCATTCATTCATTTGGTTAATGAGAATTCTTCCATTCTTTCTTTCATGCTTCTCTTTTCTTCTATTTTCTCTGCAACTGTGTATCTCAATTCCCAACTAGATCCATTTTGTTCAGGTTCAACACATTTACAATCCTTTTTGTAGATGATGTCTTGATTTTATGCAATGGTCAAAAGGGGGATGCATACATATTAAAAGAAATTTTAGATCTCTTCGGGAGGGAAATTGGGATGCAGATAAATGATCACAAATCCACCATCTCAGCCAATAATATGAATGAGGAAGAATTGGAGTGTTACAAGGGCCATTTCCGCTTTAACCAAAGGACCCTTGATGAAGGCCTAAAATATTTGGGCTTTCACCTAAAACAAAACTGCTACGAAAAGGAGGATTGGACTTGGATAATAGAAAAATTGGAAAAGAGATTGAAGTCTTGGAGCTTTCGATGGTTATCTAGAGAAGGAAGACTAATTCTCATAAAATCAGTGCTTGAAGCAATTCTAGTCTACTAGATGTCACTCGCCTAGATTCCTAAAGGTATTCTGGAAAAAGGCAAGACAAATATGTTTCAAATTCTTATGGGCCAACTAAAAATATCATTTTGTTTTACCTTAGGTAAAATGGGATACCCTGGCATCCCCCAAATAGCTAGGAGGTTGGGCCTTAAATTGTTTTTTTTCATTTCGACAAGGCTTTAGTAGCAAAAGTTGTATGGAGATTTCTTATGACAGATAATCTTTGGACCAAATTTATTGCACTGAAATATATAAGGCCATACTTGGTGGAGGAATGGATTAGAAGACCCACAAAGGATACCTCAAATGGCTCCATCATTTGGAAATATATAATAAACTCCTTCTAAGTGGTAGAGGACATACTAGCTTGGAGAGTGGTAAAAGGCACAAAAGTCTGGGTGGGTGTTGATCCCTAGTTGTGGAGTGGTAGAAACCATATAATCCCCCAAGGCTTGCTGGATCGTTTGCATGAACCAGGGATATTCTACCTTGCCTAGGTAGTAGATATTGACATAACTACTATTCGAGGTCAAGAATGGAAGGAAGCAACATTTCTTGAGATAGGGGAGGACTATGTTGGGATATGGACAAAATATATCAGAGAACTCAAAATAGGGCATATTCGTATCACAACAAGGGAGGATGAACTGGTGTGGAAACATTCCCTTCACGTATTCTACACACCAAAATCCGGATATTCACAAATCAATATCAATATATTTCAACATGAACCTTCCTAGTGGTGAAAAGGGGTATGGAAAATTAAATGCCCATTAAAATCTCGTATCTTCATGTGGTGCCCGATAAAGAATAAAGTGTCAACTTGGGATAGAATGAAGCTTATAAATATAGAAGGACCAGGTTGGTGCACCCTATGAAAGGATGCTTGGGAATCCATCACACATCTCTTCTTGTCCTACCCTTTTGTTAAATAAACTTGGTCAGTTGTCTCAAAGTATTTGAATCAATCCTGTAGGTGGTAGGGACCGATAATTGAAGAAGCATGGAAAATGTGGGTTACAAATCCAACGAATAGAAACATAAAATCCATTCCACTAATTAAAAATTGGGGAGATTGGCTTGCTAGAAATGCATCCATCTTTAAAGATAGTCCTTCCATTCTGGAACACATTGTTTTCGATATTTTAAGCATCCTATCCCACTTGGCTCAAGAAAAAGAACACGTACCTATTAGACATATAACAAAAGAAACTGTGGATACCTCAAGGCCTTGGTATTTGTTGATGGGGTATCCCAAAACGATTCTCAACTCAACGAAGGAGGGGTCGCTTTCCACCTCTCCAAAACGCATTTTTTCAACCTCAAAATGGGATTGGGGGTCGGGACAAACAATTTGGATGAAGTGATGGCTCTGAAAATATTACTAACTTTTGTAGGAGAAAAATGAATCACCTCTTTACATATTTTTGAAGATTCCATGATAGTTATAAATTAGAACAATAAAACTCAGAAATGTCATAATATCAGACTTCTCCCAGTTGTTGAAGATGTGCTTTACATTTTGGCCTCATTTGACTCTTACTCTATGCATCATGTATACATGTATTGATCTTATGTATAATCCACTATTTATTCATCATCCTCTTCCTCTACTAAATTCCTCCACCATTGCATTATTTAGCATCCTCCACTATATAATGTTATAATATTATATTGTATCTTGCTAGATTGTCATATATCTATGCTATTTAATTCGATTTCACATTGATGCTTCTGATACTTCTTTTTTCTTCTTAATATACCAAATATGTGGAGATCAAAGTGAAAAACTACTTAAAGCTTAATACACCATTTCTTAAAATAGGCAATAGCACAATTAAGAATGGACTCACATAGGTTAAAATGTGAAATAAATAGATGTGAGTAGTCCAAGGAGTTGTGTAAGGAAAGATCTAGTGTAATGAAAGATCTAGTGCAAGGTACAACATAATTCACTAAGAAAGTGATGCAAGTAAAACACAAAATGGTTGAGCAAACAAAATCAATAATTTGAACCCATGATTACACAACTAATTAAAAATAACATTTTGTAAAATATTTAGTCTTTCTTTTTACTTGTTTATTAAATCTTCTTTATCTTAAAAATAATAAATATCACCATAATAATTTTAAAGTTATTCAATTTTAATGTTTTTCGAGCACAGAAACAAAATTCTAAAGAATCACAAGTAATCACTTACCCTCGTAAGGTCCGATGGACCAATTCGGTCTTAGTGGATGTTAATCATCATCATCATCATCATTATGTAATATGATTCCCTTTATTTATCCAATAAACTTTATCGATTTTAAAAATATGCAAGATAAACATCTCAAAAGTTGTTAAATTAATTTGGTCATTCATTTCTATGTAACGATCTGAGTCGTTAGGACAACCATTCTGGTAACAGGTGCAATTTTTTTTTTTTTTTATTTGTGTGTTAAGGTGTGGGCGCGAGTGAAGAAGTAACAATACACATAACTGTGCAACGCCCTGGAAAACCAACAAGATGCAACCACAAAGTTCATCACAAGAAGACTAAAGGCACACGACGAGCAACCACAACAATGTAGGATCATAGGCAAGGGTGCACAACACGAACATTTAGCAACAAAAGTAAGACTGACCGCTAATTAAGACTGACCTTCCGCTCGTCCTACCCTGCAAGGTTAGGACCTCCAAGACACATAAGCAACGCTCAAGCCCGGTTTCCCATCGTCTTGAACCATTTAAGGTCTCAGGGCTGGCGACTGTTCTGAGGAACATGGAGGTGTCTACATCCCCCCCCGAAACGACACACTAAGCCGCTAACTGAATACAACAAGAACAACGTAGATGAGAAGAACAAATACGCACTTACGAATGGCGTGTGACCAGAGGATTCCGAAAACAAGCCCAAAATTTAACAATGTTTAAATAAATAACAACCCTTCATCCATCTCACATATTCGAACCTCGATTTTACAATTACAGTACCTCGTGCATGCTGCATCCACAAATCTCAAAGACCTTACAGGGTAAAAACATTTCAAGATATACATGAGGAGTTCACT
>JASDQU011508665.1:9010-22548 GCA_032191745.1 Picea mariana
GTCTATCTGAATGGGGGAAAAATTGAAAGAAGCAAGCGAAGCAGTCTCTTGAGAACATTATCAAGTAATTCTTAGAGTCGCCCTTGAACACGACACTTTGTCTTTTGCACGCATTATAACCCACTGAACCTCTGCACTGAGCCAATCCTTTGAGTTTCTTTCACTCCTTTGGGTCACCCGACGCAAGTCACCCCATCCACTGTATCATCAAGTTTTCGTCCATGCCATGTTCTTCTGTTGTGCCTCAGTGTTCAAGGGAAGTATCTGCCTCTAGAGTCAGCCATCCCAAATATATTGCCTCAAAACCTGTGTCAGTCTATGTCCTTTTGATCCACCAATTACATCTCTATGTTTGTTTCATGTCGTTGATGGGGGATACATCAAGGCCCTCCTTCGATGAGCTTATTACTGTCGACCTCAGCACATTATCCAAGAATTAAGCTTAGAAACCAGTTAGTACTTTGGGACCTACATGCCTCAATGGCAGGCCTCCTCACATTCAACAATAGATTTACATCATTGACCTCTGATCGAATGATTCCATGGATGTTCGACTCCAGCTCATCCATTCACATTCGTCGGAATGTACTAGGGTACCTTGGGAATCATTGACATTAATGGTGATCTCCCTCGCACTTGTTAACGGTTCACACCATTGACCAATAATCAAGTGGTTTTTACCATGTTTGACATCAGGACATCTATTCACATGGTTATAATCGTACCACATTTGGATCGGTAAGAAGACCCTGGGTTGAGTAATCACTTTGATATATACTTTGCCCAAGTTGAGAAGGAGTTTCTCTTGGATGAATGATGCATACACTGTTACATAGATCCAATTTGTATTGGTCGTGGCTATGTCTTGTCACCTCGTAGATCCACTGTGTATTCTTCATAGCTACGATCAATCCAGGTCATCGGAGTATATATCCACATTGTATTCCCGGTGGCTATAAATTTTTATCAATACAATTATGGATCCGCAGTGTATTTTATGGCAGCCATATCTTGCAAGTCTTGATCACCCAAGCATAGGTATGCCTGCCTTGGGTTTTGANTTTCTTGAAAGTCTACAAAGAATTTCAGTTATCAGTTTATGTCTTCTAACTTCATACTTTGGGGGGCAATCTGTTACACCTCAATATTGCTCACTTTGATAAGTGTCACAAGTGTCGCATGATCCTCTCAACTTTCGCATGTCATTTACAAGTTTCACAAACATCAAACAAATCATACTGCCATGATGACGACACCAAAGAGACATCTAGAATAGCTCAGACACTTGATTTGGAGAAGGGAGAATGATTAACTGAAGTCAAGGAACTCTTACCACCTGAAAGGAGCTCTTAAACAAAGGTTTTGAAGGTGAGCACTTTCCTACATCAACCTTAGGAGCGCTGGCGCTCCCCTATAAGGTCTTAGGGAGCGTTATAATGCCCTGCTGCCTCTATGAAGGAGCGCTATCCACCCTTGGAGTGCTGGCGCTTCCCTCAAGCTTCCTAGGGAGAGCTATAGTGCACTGATGCCCCTTTTGAGGGAGCGTTGTCTAATTTGAGGCAGTAGTTGGCCCGTTGAGGAGAATAAGGGGAGGATCTTTCAAGTTTAGAAGGCAGTTGCATTCAAATTCTTGGTTCCATCAGGAGATCCCTGATCCAAGGAGGGGATTCTTCAACTTGTTCTAAAGATAACTCAAGAGGTTAAGCTTCTCTTAACCTATATAAGCAGGCTTTATGATGGTGAGAAGGGGGGAAGAATTTCTAGCATGAAACCAATGATCTCATAGGAAACACATAGTCAGCTGAAGGAGAGTGATCAGCGAAGTTGTTATCATCTAGGTCATGGATCTTTCGAGCAAGGGTTATACGAAGGGGACTTGACGAAGCTGTCACATTCACATCTATGATTGTAAGTACTGCTGTCGTTATTCTCATTAATATGACACGCTTGGCCTGTTTCTTTCTAGTTTGTGTCTGATCTTACATGAACTTATCATTGATAGATAGATCTGTTTTCAAGCTAATATCAATAGAGTAGGAAGTGGTCGTACTTTGTTTGTCCACAAGACTCAGCGAGGAGCGAGAGTTTGGATCTTGATTTGGAGCGTGCAGGGACAAACGTCGATAAATAGGTACTGCTATTCTCCTTCCTTCTCATGTATTAGTTTATCTGGATTTGAAAGGAAGTCAATGTCCATGTTAATCACTTTCTGTCTTAGAGTTAGGGTCTAGCTCTTTGAGGCAATCTACCTGTCTGTAGGGAGATTTTCCTACAACAAGCTGACTTCACACTTTCTTCATAATCTTGATAAACATTTTCACTCCCTCAACTCGTGGAAGCATTTTCTGGACACTCATAATATCTATGCCCAAACTTATTGCATATATAACATCTAATAAGAGAACCTCTACCTCTTTGATGATGTATATTTCCTCTTAAATCACCACTTCTTGATGATTTTTCTTAATGGTATGAAATGTTGGCCTCTTTCTTTTTAGATGGTAATATTCCTCTGCCACTTTGTTGTCCTCTGGATCTTTCTAGACTCTAACCTCTTCCTCTTTGACCTTGTTTCATTGCCAAGTTTTCTTCTTTCTTGAGAGAAATGATATGCCTCCTTAATAGTTCTTAGAGATAAAATGCCAATTTCATCTTGAATCTCATATCTTAGTCCATTAATATATCCAACAACATTTTCTAGGTTTTCTTCCATATGACCAGCTCTAATGTTTTATTTGTAAAAATATTCATTGTACTCATTAACTGACATACCTTTTTGCTTCATATGTTTCATCTGTCTAAAAAGATTGAGTTGATAATATCTGTACATGAACTTACCTTTCAAATTTGCTACCATTCTATCCCAACTTTTAATTCTTCTCTTTCCATTGTTTTTCCTCTCAACTTGTAGTCCATCCCACCAGAGTAATGCACGCCCTTTCATTCTTCTTGTTGTTGTTAGTGGTAGCATCAGATAGGTATTTCTGCACAGGTCTATGTGTCTAGATGTGTGGAAATTGTCCAAAGCCTTCTACTCTTGAATTTACTTAGTTAAATGAATTATTAAAGTAGTTTGTTTTTATTAATTAATTATGTAATTATTTAATTGAGTTATTTATGAAACATGCTAAAAGTACTTATCATGCAACATGCAATCTAAATCTAAAAGTGAGTGTGAGAAATAATCTCAACCATAGATCACTTTTGAGATTAGAAATAGATTGTAACTCATGATTATAAAAGAAAGGGTAGGAGAAGGAGGAAGACACATTCACATAGAGATAGCAAAGAAGAACTTTTGCTAGTGTGGAGTCATTCGAGAGTGTAGAAGCAAAGAAGGAATTTTGCTGACACTTGATAGGTATTGAGGGAGTCGATGATCCAGACTTATGAGTGGAATGAAATGAAAACACAGATCTATAATATTAACACAGAGACACCATGAATAATAAAAGAGATACAATAAAACTTGACTTCTATTAAATAAGAAATATGTTGAAATTGTAAAATGCAGACTAAAACAAGCTTGCTAGATTGGTAGCAGCTTATCTCTGAGAAGAGATGTGACGACTACACTCGTTCACAAGAAGATGAGTATAATGAGGCTCCAAAGGACTTTTTACATCAAACATGAATGCAAAAACCCTAGACATCCAAAAACCTAACCCTAGGAGATGAAGCGCCAGTCATGTGGGCCCCGTTGGGGTAAGTTGGTACATCAACTTCCCGGGGTTGTAACTTTTGCATACAATCTCCATTTTAGGCACACGATAGCCCATTGGAAATCTATATTCGAGGACTACACATTATTCTGTAAAACTCTAAATTCATCTATAGTGTCACTGTGGCAGGCCCAAAAAACACTGTTTAGGGCCTCAAAACGACCCTGGAAGTTTAGGACCCGAAAAGCTAGAAAAAAATTGCTAAGATGAAAAATGAAACTGCCAAGATGAAATCTATATGTGAGCCAGTTGGAATAGGTGGGTGGCCCAAAATATCCACCTGGATCAATCCTCCCCCCTCAGGAAGAAATGGTCTCCATTGCATTGAGTTCCCCCATTAGATGAGGAAATTTTTGCTGAATTTAGATCTAATTGAGCCACTTGCCTTGGTGCAAAAGCTTCCCTTCTTTGACAACATGATAAATTTGAAACTTTTGTTGGTGCGTTCCTTTGACTTGTGTGTCCATGATCTAATTAGTGGATGCCTATTCCATGAAGTCAGGGTTGAGCTCTGTCGGTGTCAATTGTTCTTCTACCTCTGAGGTGTCCAATAATGGTGGAAAGTATGGCTGAAGGAGGTCCACATTAAACATTGGGTGCAAGCCAAGGAAGGGGGGAACGTTGATCTCAAAAACATTGTCACCCACAATCTTGGAAGGTCCATAGCGGAGTGGATGAAGATTCTGATGGGGTCTTGTAAGGCGTTCTTTCTGCAAGTGCAACCAAACTTTATCTCCCACCTGAAACTTGTGTGGAAACCGATGTTGATCATGGTGCTACTTGTACTTGGCATTGGAATTCTACAAAATATCCTAAACCTATTGGAAAATGTGTTGGATTACTACACCTGATTGCTTGTTGACATCCTGTCATAGTTTCATCCAATATAAATGTTAATGCAACACTACTATTGTCTTCTCTACACCAAAGTGTCTTGCCACCCGACTGTAGTGCCCTTCCCAAATCAACTTCGCTCACTTTCTTGATGGAATGTAGAGATGGCCCAGATGGCACAACAACCCATCGTGAAGATGAAAATCAACAACAACTATGTTCTTTCCTAGAATCTGGTAGGTAGTGGCGAAGTCAGGATATCTCACAGATTTGGGGCCATTCAGAGGTCTAATGTCCGCAAAGTGTAGCATCATGGTTAGCGTGGAAACTGGAGGTCGATTGAGGAAGTTGGCAATGCGGTTGGTGCTCCCTATATCATAATTGATGTTGAGATGAAACTGCTGAAATTATGTGGACCACTTATGATGGTGATCATTCTATATATTTTTTTGTGTCTGCATGAACTACAGAGGCTTATGATTAGTGTGGATGATTGTCTCCTTTCCAAGAATGTAATGCCTCCACTGGCGGCAGGGTTGTATAATGGATTGCATTTATTCATCATAAGTGGGGTACTTACGGACAATATATGATAGTGTCTCACTATGATAGGCCAGGGGATGTCCATGCTGAGTGAGAACTGTGCTCACATCATAGTGTAAAACATCTATCTCAATCTCAAACGACTGTTGCAGGTTGGGTAATGTAACACCCCGGGTTTTGAACCCCCATTTTAAATAATGTATTGTTACAATGTTGAGAGGCTTGAGTGCCCAAACAATTATTAAAGGGCCTATATGCCCAAGAAATTTAATGTTTTGATTATTATTAATAATAAACACATTGTTGGCTACTAGATGGACAAGGAATAGAGTTATAGGGGGATATGATTCCACAAGAGAGGGGGCTTGAGGGGATAAATGTTTATTCCTATGTTAATTACCCTTTTTCCTAAGGGAGGGGATTAGTTACATGAGCTTCTTGGGGAAGGCCAGGAGGTTGTTGATTCCCCACAGGAATACTTAAACCCATCCCTGGTCTAATTGTGGGGTTGGTCGTTGGTTGTTGGTAGTTGGTCATTGGCTTATATGCTCCTTCACTCCTACATTTCGTACCATTATTTCCCTCACGCCCTTCCATGCACTCACTTTCCCATCCATTGATCCATACCCACCTGCATCTTGGATTGGAAGAGGGAAAAAGAACTTTTGATAATTAGCCACGGGATAGTTGGCTGTAATGGTCGCTGGTGCAATCCAACCATGACCTAGGGCCTGCATGTCTGAAATGCATTGGTCTGTGCCCTGTTTTTATCACAACTGTGAGTACTAAGAGTTCCAACATTGATATTCTAGACTAGTTGTGCCGGAGGCCCTAGAAAAAGGAGAAGGACTGCCTGAGGGACTGCGTGGCAGAGAAGGGTGGAGGTCCATTCTCTTGGGTGGTATAGGCTGGGTACTTGGATTGTTGTGTGTGCTGGGAAACCTGCGAGAGCTTGAGAGATGAATGGTTTGGGAACCCAAGTACACTCTGGAACCATCCTTATGGATTCATAGCCCTGGCTCGAGGGTGATACTCCTGTTGAGATTTGGAGCAGTGGTGTCTACAGTTGGATGGAACATCCTTGTTCTGCATCCAATTGGTGTCACCTTTTTATAAAGATAAGTGCTCTCTGTTGTGATATTATTATCTGTGTATGAATGTATTCCATTGTGTATATTTAATTATCATTTAATTGAATCTTTAGACTATGCATTCTTGCTGACTATTGCTGTGCATGTCGTTAAAGTCTTCTCTTTTATGTATCCTGAAATTTTAAAAAGGTATCAATAAAAGAAATAAGTCCAAGAGAGGGCTTGTAGGTAGCATGCCCCAACCCATGGGTGGCTGGGGATGTTATATATTGGTATCAGATCTTTTGGTTGAAACACTGGGACGGTATGGGCCAGGTCTATTGGTCAGAGTCTCGGGGTCGAGATCAAATTTTGACCATGAATTTGAAAAGCTCAGGAGGAATGGCATTGCATAATCTATGCAAGAGATAGAACGTCAGAGACCCATTGTAAGGGGTTTTAAGGATCGTGATCGTCCCTCTTCAAATTCAGGAGTGATCTCCACTGTAGGATTAGGAGAGATCCAGGATCATTGGATAGGTGAACAAGGGCCGTTTGATGAAAAGGAAGCAAGGGATAAGGTCACAACCATAAGATCCCATTGGAGAGTGAGATGAACAGACAGGAGGAATTGTGGGGAAGCAAGTTGCATGGGAAATAATTTCCTAAGGCGATCCCACAATCAAAACCATGGTTTCACCAAGGGGTTATGTGTCAGCATCAGGATAATTGCAGGGTGAAAAATGGGTTACGCCAAACCATCGATGCGTGCCCCCACAAATTGAAAGGCATGCAGTGATGTGACTTGCTAGTGCTCTAACATCAAAACTCCATATAGCCGAAGTAGTTTGGGGTCGTCCATCATCAAGAAGAGATAGGTGGCACGAGATCCACAACTCCAAAATTTTTGGATGAGGAGGAGGTGAAATAGCCAAAGTAGATCCTGATCGTTGATCATCAATAGGTACGTGTCAGCAGATCGGTAACTCTGGAGAAATTTGTTCGAGAGGTTTTCAGTTGAGATTTGAAAATCCCGAAGCCCAGAGAGCCGAAGTAAATCTCAAGCATCGTATCGTTCGAGGTGAATCTGGGCCATCTGATCCAGGTGAGATGTGGCGTAAATCTATGGATTTTGGGTGAAGGCTCGAAGTAAGCCTCAACCGTCCGATTGAAGGGGACACGCGACCAAATTTCATGAACTTCGAGGGGGTGTGAAGTTTGAGATTTTTGAAACCTGAAGATCTGAAAGGATCTCAGCCATTGATCTGCCAAGAGCCACACGTCAACATATTAGGGCTTCAGATAAAATCCAGTGGGGTCAGATAAGCTTTGAAATTTGAGATTTTCGAAGTCCAAAGACCCGAAGTGAGCCTCAACCATCAGATTAAGGAGGACACATGGTGCAGATCCATGGATTCCGGGTGAATACTAGAAGCGAATATTAGTCATTCGATCTAGGAGGACACATGGCGACAGATTGGCTAGTTTGGGAATTTAGAGTTCGAGAGAATTGGAAGTGTGATAGTATGGAGACTCCTGAAGTCCTGAAGCCCAAAGAGCTGAAGTGATGGGGCACAATGACATCACCTAGAGGTGATGTTGATCCTGGAATTCCCGAAGTGACGTGGCTTGTGGACATCACCTAGTATGACATGGACACATGGGATGTGTGCCACATGTCAGCAAGTTTTGGGCATTTGGAGTATTGAAATGTCAGTTATAATGTGACATGTGTCACTCGCATGATTGGGCCACATGTCTGCTTCTAGTATTTCACCACATGGCGACAGAGTGTGAAGTCCAGAGACTGGGCACTCTAGAGGGGAAGGATGTGAAAGTTTGTGTTGGGTATAAAACTCTTGAAGGATAGAGTACATATCGACTGTTGATTCCAGAAGACACATGTCAAAGGATTGTCGAATTTGGGTGGAATCCCTTTGGGAGAAAGTGCTAGAGGAAAGTTTTGAAACTTTTGAAGCTCGAAGAGCTGAAGCGATTCATAACCACTGATATGTCGGAGGACACTTGTCAGCAGATCATGAACTTAGGGTAAAAACATTTCGGGCGGAGGCAAGCGAGGAAAGTTGAGACTCCGGAAGTGCGAAGTCCCGAAGTGGATCTTGATCGTTGATCGTGAAAGAGGATGAGGACCATTGATCTGGTCCTAGCTGAAAGTTCCAAAGTCTCGAAGCTCTAGACAATCACTTTTCAGCTAAGCGCAGGGTCATGGCTGGGGTCATATGTAGATTGAGAACTGAGGGAAGGAGGGCTAAGGGCCAAATTGGTTGTCTTCGAGACAAAAAATTGCTAAGGAAGGATTTAGCCACGGTTTCTAGTCGTGGTCACCTGGGAAGGAGATTTGAAGGAAGTGCCTACGTAGGATGAAATTTTTTGTCAGCCAAGGATAATAGGACATTGCTATTTTCAGAGAATGGGGATATGATCTCCATGAACAAAAAAATAAAGAGACCTGTAGCATGGTTTGACAATTTTGTTTATCGTATGCATAATTCTAACAAAATGGTCGCTTGCACATTTTTCCGAATTAAGGGGTTTAAACACCTCAATTCAGGATGTGTATTGAGGAAATGGAAGAAGGCGAGGGAGCCTCCAGTCATGATAAGGAGGCTAAAGGCCAGAATACTAGAGTTGGTAATGCAAAGAAATAGTCCAATGGACGCAAGGGAAAAGGAGAGCAGGAAATGTTAATAGAAATGGTAAGAAGCCTGAATATGGAAGTGCAGAGCTACAAAGTAGACAACGAGAGACTGATGAGAGAGAAAAGTCAGATAAATGCTCAAGTGTTGCAAATATTAAGTCAGTTGCAGAGACAAATGAATAAGGGATCAGACTCAATTCAAGAGGAAGAAGGAAGGTGCCATGAAAGAAGGGATGATCGTGGAAGAGATGGTTATTCCAGAAGTGCTAGCAAAGCTCATGGAAACCACTTACCTCCTTACTCAGAATAAATGTTTTATGCATCAGATGATCCCGTAAGCAGTCCAGAGGTGTCTCCTGTCAGACACCAAAGAAGGAAACAAGATTTAGATAGTTTGCAAGGATATATGAGGAAGATCAAGACACCTTCCTTTGAGGGTGAAAGAGAAAGGGAAGATGATGTCGAAGCATGGTTGCTTGGGCTCAATAGATATTTTCAGTTGCATAACTATTCATCCAACCTGGAAGCCAAGATTGCCACCTACCATTTACACGGGAAAGATGCAATGTGGTGGGATCAACTGAAGCAAGTGGAACATGTTAATGAAAGTAGGATCACTTAGAAGAAGTTCAATAAGTACTGCTAGAAGGAGTACCTCTCGTAGCATTTCTATGACAAGAAGATGAAGGAGTTCTTTGAACTCCGGTTGGGAAGCATGACTATGGAAGAGTACAAGAAGAATTTATTGGGATTGTTAAAGTATGTTAGGTTCATTGGTGACGAGAAAGTGAAAATACAAATATTTCTGAGTGGAATGCCAGCCTTTTATAAAGAAAATATCAAGTATGATGAGCCCAAGACCTTGACTAAAGCCAGCAGGAAGGATAAATACCTTTATGAGCAAGGCCAAGGAAGAGAATCTTCGCAGAAATATTGGAAGGATAAGAAAAATGCAAAGTATGATTATAGGAGGAAAGGTTTCAAAACTTCCTTCAACAGGAATGAGCCTAATAGAAATCGTCAAGATCAGTATGCTAAGGGAGATTTCAAGAAGGAAGATTCCTTGGGACAAAGAGGAAGACCACCAATCCAATGTTGGGGATGCAAGGAAGATCACCTATACAAGGATTTCCCACATAGAAAGGACATAATGAATAATCTGCACAACATCCAAGAGGCTACAACAGTCGAAGGTATGGGAAGAATCTATGTAGCTTTAAATGATCGATAAGCAGAGTACCAGTCCAATATGATCGAGGTGGAAGGTAAGATCATAAATAATCCTATTACTATTTTGATTGATTCAGGAGAAAGTCATTTCTACACTGATCCGAAGATAGTGGATAGATTACATTTGGAGAAAAGTAAACTTGGTGAAGCAAGTTTGGTTTAGTTAGCCATTGGAACCAAAAGAAGAATCCATGATATGGTCAGAAGTTGTTCCATAAGTCTCAATGGCGTGAATACTAGTATGGATCTAAATATCATACCATTGGGGTCTTATGATATTCTGATTGGAATGGATTGGTTGGACAAGCATCATGTTGTCCTAGATTGCCATAACAAAACATTTACATGTCTTGATGGAAATGGAAAATAGAGCACTGTGAAAGGAGTCCCAAGACCCATCTCTATAAGGGAGATTTCATCCTTACAGCTAAAAATATGTTTTAGGAAAGAATGCCAATTGTATGCAGCTCATGTGGAAGAGATAGATAATACAAAGGGGCCAAGCCTTGAATATTTCTCATTGCTATGGGTTTTTGAAGATGTATTCCAAGAAATACCAGGATTTCCACCAAGGAGGGAGATAGATTTCTCAATTGATTTAGTGCCAAGAGCTGCCCTGGTGTCAAAAAAACCTTATAGAATGAGAACACCAGAGTTAAAAGAATTACAAATGTAGTTGGAGGAATTGGTGAAGAAAGGGTACATACGTCCAACTGTTTCACCTTGGGGAGCACCAATACTTTTTGTCAAAAAGAATGATGGAACCTTGAGGCTGTGTATTGACTTCCGACAGTTGAACAAGTACACTATAAAGAACAAGTATCCTCTTCCCCGAATTGATGACCTCTTT
This sequence comes from Picea mariana, assembly GCA_032191745.1. Classification (NCBI taxonomy): domain Eukaryota; kingdom Viridiplantae; phylum Streptophyta; class Pinopsida; order Pinales; family Pinaceae; genus Picea; species Picea mariana. The sequence continues at coordinate 19,919 of JASDQU011508665.1, forward strand.
TATCAGCTAAGAGGAGCAAAGATATTTTCAAAGATTGACCTGAGGGCAGGATACCATCAGGTAAGCATCAAGGAAGAAGACATTCATAAGACATCCTTAAGGACCATGTATGGGCATTATGAATTTGTAGTGGTGCCATTTGGACTGACCAATGCACCAGCTGTATTCATGTGCTTAATGAACTACATATTCAAAAATTATTTGGATAAGTTTGTCATAGCATTCCTGGATGACATACTTATCTATTCTAAGTCTGAAGAGGAGCATGGACATCACTTAAGACTAGTATTGCAAGTACTGAGAGAACATCAGTTGTATTCCAAGTTGAGTAAGTGTTCTTTCTATCAAAAGTAGATCCATTACTTGGGACACATCATTTTAGAGTATGGCATAGCAGCAGATCCAGAGAAGATCGAAGCCATTAGAGGATGGCCAACATCCAATAATGTGTCAGACGTTAGATCTTTTATGGGATTAGATGGCTACTACCGAAGGTTCATTGTAGGGTTCTCAAATATTTCTCATCCCATCACTTCTTTTCAAAAGAAGGGAACTAAATTTGAATGGACACTCAAGTGTGAAAATAATTTTAATTTGTTGAAGGAATTACTTACTAGTGCACCTGTGTTAAAGATTGCTGACCCAATTGAAAGTTTTTTGGTATTTACATACACATGTAAGGAAGGAATTGGGGGAGTCCTCATGCAGAATGGACATGTCATTGGATATGAGTCCAAAAAGCTTAAGGAACATGAGAGGAACTATGGAACACATGACTTGGAACTTTCTGCCATTGTTAACACCTTGAGGATGTGGAGGCATTATCTCATGGGGAAGAAATTTGAATTAAGATAGACCACATTGGCCAGAAGTATCTTTTTGAACAACCAATATTGAATTCTAGGCAAACAAGATGGCGATAATTTTTAAGTGAATATACCTTCGATATCAGTCATATCAAGGGCAAGGAGAACAAAGTTTCTGATGCACTTAGTAGAAGAGTGCATGCCATGAATGCTACTACTGTCAGTATGCATCAGTCAGACTTGAAGAGAAAAATTTTAGATGGTCTTGTTACAGACCAGCATTACCTAAAGGTAAAGGAAAGCTTACAAGAAGGAGAGTTACAACAAAAAATAAAGGAGTATGAGATAATGGAAGACAAATTGCTCATGCATAAAAATAGAATCTATGTTCCTAGTTTTGGAGAATTGAAGAAATTGGTATTGAAGGAAATGCATGATGTTCCTTATGCTGGACATCCTAGCTACCAGAAAACGATTGCAACAGTAAGAAGCCAATTCTTTTGGCTAGGAATGAAGAAGGACGTTGCTCATTACATCGCTCGATGTATGGAATGTCAGAAGGTGAAGGCTAAGCATGGGCACCCAATGGGGTTGCTGTAGCCATTGCCAATCCAAGAGAAGAAATGGGAAGTGATCACCATGGATTTCATCACAGGATTACCCAGAACAAATAATAAACATGATTCAATCATGGTGGTGGTTGAAAAATGAACAAAGGATGCTCATTTTGTGTGTGTGAAGACAACACATACAATGACTAATATTGCAGAAATTTTCATGAAGGAAATTTCTAGGTTGCATGGGATACCTAGGAAAATTGTCTCAGAAAGAGATACAAAGTTTAACTCCAATTTATGGAGGGGATTTTTTAAAGGATTTGGCACAAATCTAAAATTCAGCACAACATATCATCCACAGACAGATGGACAAACATAGATGGTCAATCGAATAATTGAAGACATGCTGAGAATGTATGTGATGGATAAGCCATCTAAGTGGGAAGATTACTTACACTTGGTTGAGTTTGCATATAATAATGGGTATCAAGATTCATTGAGAATGAGACCATTTGAAGCCTTGTATTGTAGGAAATGAGATAATCTAGTAAGCTGGGACAACCCAACAGATAGAGTGGTACTTGGGCCAGAGTTTCTCAAGGACATGGAAGATGAGGTGGTTAAGATCAAGTAGAATTTAAAGGCAGCTCAGGATAGACAAAAAGTTTATGCAGACAAGAACTAGACAACTAGAGAATTTAAAGTAGGGGAGCATGTACGTTTGAAAGTGAATCCCAAGAAAATATCTTTGAAATTGGGTAGTTGTACAAAGCTGGCAGCCAGTTTCTGTGGTCCATTTGAAATATTGGACAAAATAGGGCCAGTTGCATACATGATTGCATTGCATGATTCCATGAATGTGCATAATGTATTTCATGTATTTTTACTAAAGAAATATGTACATGACCCTAACCATGTTATTGATTGGCATTTGATTCAGGTAGAGACGGAGGGAGAATTTTAGGTTCAACCAGTGCAGGTATAGGACAGAAATGTCAAAATGCTCCAGAATCGAGTTATAGAGTTGGTAAAAGTTCAGTGGACCTGCTACTGTTGATACTGAGAGGGGGGTGAATCAGTATCCAATAAAACTTAAAAACCTTTTTCAACTTATACTTAAACCATTCAATTATATCCAATGAGCAATGGACAATAGTATAAGAGTTACACCAATACACCACAATACACCATGCACAATATATGAGAAATAATCAATAGTTTTTGTTCAAGGGAAGTAATGACTTCCAAAGGTAGCTACAGCTTCCAA
>JASDQU011508667.1:5072-22641 GCA_032191745.1 Picea mariana
TCATCATCCTCCTCAAGCATGCTAGTATCATCATCCTTTGTACAAGAGTCACTATCACTAGCCTCTGTGCAAGAGTCATTATCATCATTAGACTGTCCCAAATCATCATCTATCGCTCCATCCTCACGCATCTCATCATCACTGTCATAGTGTGCCTCAACAATGTGCTTCTGGTCCCTACCCCAACACCTATGGTCTGGTTCCCACGGCCCCTTGCAACTATAACAAGGTTGCATGATCTTAATGGGTGTGGGGTTTCTCTGTTCTTCCCACCATCTAGCTACCTTTTTTCTCTTTTTATCTGCTATGATGATCCCATGTAAAATATCCTCTTCGCTCCAATGGGGATTTCTATAGGCTACATATTGTGGGAAGGTTATTATAGCCCTAGTCTCCTCGCTAAGGCCGTGATAAATGATCTCCAAACATGATATCTCAAGGCACATCCTATCCATCTCCTCTTATGGAAGCCCCTCTATGGATCTGCATGCATGTGCTAATTCCTACTCACTGGAAGGAATCTAAGCTCTGATACCATTGTAATGATCCCAAACCATTATGCCAGGATCATCACGGTTTTGGTGTCTTTTAAAACTTTTTTTGAGTGAGGTATTTCGTCAAACACTTTGTTGATCTATTTGTTTACATGTGTTTACTTGCTGAATGGCCTCTTGATTTCAGCCTTAGGTTTTACTGATGTGTTTATATATGTGTTACAACAATAAACAAGAAGATATAACCATGGAACATACCTCAATCATATGCAAAATGATAGACAAGCCAAAACATCTCAAATATGATTTTATTCATGAAATAAAGGAACCTGCTACAATGAAGATGTCGATCTGGAATGCTCAACAGATGGCTCCAAGATAGAAGTATGAGCTGCTAGAAAAAGCTCCCAACAATACAAAATAAGCCTCCAAAGGCTGGATAAGAGATGAAGACCAATACCAAGGTAGATATGGCCGTATGAAGTGTTGAAGCCCTAACTAGATGATGCCACGTCCTGCAGGAATGATGAAGCTCCTCAACAATTCAGCCCTACTGCCAAATGTGTCCAATCACCCCAAGAAAGACACAAAATAGTAGATTGATGATGGAAAGAACAACCCAGGTGCTCGAATCTCCAAGATCCCCCTCAAACCCTATGGATTTGAACCTCCTCCAATATGTGGTGCGCCCCATTGGATGATTGAAACCCTAATAATTTGGCCTCTCTCCTAGAGACCACTAATAGCTCCACCAATCCACTAGAATGATAGATCGGGGCACGACAATGAAAACCCAAATGCTCAACTGGCCAAAATGCTTGCTAGATCCTTAGATCTAGCTACCCTCCAAATGATGGTGCACCCTCCTCTTAGGGAAATCATCCCTCTCAATGTCAATCAATCCTCCATAAGAATCCCTCCAAAAATATCCAATAATGGTGCTATAGTACTTGCAAGGAAAACCCAATACCTAGAATTCCCGAAATCCCTTCTCCTCAGCTAGAATGAATCCTCCCTCAATGAATGGTGCGCCCCTCTTGCTGGAAACCCTCAACTAGTGCACCCTCTCTCTATCTGCACATGAAACTAATGTAGAATTCCCCTGCAACTGAGTAGATCTTGAACTAGAATGGTGTGGGAGCGTATTGAATCTCCGAGACCAATCTTGGGACAAGCTAGGTGGGATCTTTCACCACTGAATTGTCCTCTAGTGTTTATTAAGTCAAAACCCTCAAAACCCCCAATGTTGGGTTCAATAGCTAGAAGCCAGATATGAAAATATGATCATACATGAATGAATGAGTAGAGGCCCTTGCCTTTCCTTTATACTTTTTGGCTCACTTTGTCCCTCCAAAGTGACTTTCATTTAATTACTATTTAATTAATTAGTTAAATCACTTTAATTAATTAATTAACCTTTTTACCTTTGAAAAACTCCTTATCTCTCCTTGTGGCTTCCCTGGCCACTGAAAGTCACTTCTCACCATCCCATCCTATAGCGTTGCTTCTCCCGATTCCAATGAGCTATTACACTGAGAGGTTCCTCCAAGTAATGTGCCCAAAATGACCTCTTCAGTGAATTTAATTAACTTATAGCCCAAAATAGTCAAAATCATGGAAATCGTCAAAATGCAATGGAACCAAAGCCAACCTATGTGGAATGGCTCATAATGATGAAATATGATGAGCAATGCAAGATGGACCCCACAATTCCTCTCAATAACCCCTGTACTCGCTATAACATCCATATGGCTACTCTGGTCATCATAAGCCTCTGCACTGTAATGATGTCCCAAAGTGGGGACATTACAATCTTCATGCTCAATATCTGCATTGTCCATGTCTCAACCCATGATGTAAAGACGGTCCTCAACAATTATCACACTGTTTCCTGGGGACTTGGGAAACCACTTGTTAGAATTTGTTGGCATTGTATTAGGTTATCCTTGGATATTGGACATGTTAAGGGGTTTGTAGAGGTACTTTTCCCAAGGGTGAGCCATTGGAGCAAGAGGAAGGGTAAATTGGAAGAGGGTTTTGACAATGGGAAACTTGAGAGGAGGCATTCTTTGGTAGAACTTAGAAGGATTAAACCTCCCGGGGGAAAAGGTTTGGAAAATGAAGGTTTTTGGGGTGTGGAGTTGCCAAATGAGATTCAAGGTGAGCTCATCAAAAAAGGTGGAAAGGGAATGTCCCTTGGGTGGAATCATCAAGTAATATAAGGGATAAATGCTTAGGGATAACTTCCCAAAGTGTTGTTAGGGTTTCAAAGAGGATTCAAAATCCTCCCCGTCAACGGTGCCAAAATGTTATCACACAAGTTGTAGGTTGGGAAAATCCCAACCCAAAAACCAATTGGAGACAACTAGGAGTGAACTTACCCACTGTCACCTTAGGCAGGTGCCCTTGTCACTTTAGAGGTGAGGTAGTCACCTCAAGGGGGAAATCTCGGTGACCCTAGGGGGAAATGAGATGGAAAAGGATGAAGATGAAGAGGATATCCCTAAAGGTCAATTCTAAGTGGTATGAAGATCTTGGAAAAGAGTCTTCGGAGGGTTCAAGGGTTCCCAAATGTGTTGAGTGACCTACAAATAATGAAGTACCTGCCCAAGACAAAAGAAAACCAAGTATATGATGCAATATAATCAATTGGACAAGCAAATTAAGCTTGTTGTCCCTAATAGCAGTTTATAGTAACAATATATATCAACAATGAAATGGAATAATAAGCTGATAACTAAGTGTTAGAAATCAAGTGAAAGATACAAGAGATAGACTAGTTAAACACTAGTGAAACTCAAGATTCAAAGACCAAGATACTAGCATGAAAAGGTAAGGTTGTTGTAAACACTTTCTGCAGCAATATATAACATCCTTATGGCTGTAACAAACAACTTATTACAAAAAATAAATCAGCCACTAAAACTCCTCCAAACTTTGCCAAAAAATGCACTAAACCAAGTAGTATAAGTGTGCAAACTTTGGGAAAATGTCAGTGGCTGATTAGAGAGTTATTGAAGCAATTAGATTAGGGTTTAAGCAACCCTAATGGCTGAATATGTATGTTTGTAACTGCAGAAATAACTGCCCCTTTAGAGGCGATTCCCTAGTGGCTGGAAGGTGCTCTAAGCACAAGGAACAAAAACCAAGTTGCAAAAATTTAATACAGTAAGAAATCATGTTTCCCAATGCAATATTGTATTTATCCAATGCAAGAGTATTTCATATTAGTGCCTTTAAAATTGTGTGAATGGGGTATTTAAAGCACAAGCTAGATCAACAACAACCCTATGGGTGTAAACCCTCTTATTCCCTAGGGTATGCCAACCAAACTTAGGGTAAATCTAGGAGGGTATACACACTTGTATTCCTCCTAGCAACCCTTGCAAAAAAGAAAGACTTAAAACTTTAACAAAGAGATGAAGAAATGATGGAGGTTGTATATAGCATACTCCTCCCAAGGGTTTCCACCAACAATAACCAAAGTAAGCAAGAAATAAATAGCATATGCAGATTTTTCTTACCTAATCCAAAAAAATGAGAGATCAAACCCTAGTTACTATGCAACATTCATCCAAGAGTCAAGAGAGCAAGCCTTTAGGGGTTGTGTTTCACTCCTCTGCATCCATTCACCAAGATACATTCATCAAAAGACATTCCATAAGAGAGAAATACCAAAATCACCTAGCAAAAATTTCATCCCAATACTCCTCACAATGGGAGAGTTATGTTCTGAAATGAGAACTTATTATCTCTATTTATACAAAATGTCTCCAAAATAGTTTGTCCACATAATATTAGGGTAAACCACAAGACTAGGGGTCAACAACCCTAATATTTCCCCTTTTACAAAATAACATTAAACAATTCACTTAAAATTTACTTTTACACAAAAGGAAACGCTAATTTAAAGTGACGTCACCCCTTTAGGGGACGTTTTGGCACTAGGAGCAAGTCATTGGTGTTGCAGGAGTGTATTTAGGCTTCCCAAATTCACATGTCAAGCATCCAAGTCACTTTCTTCATTGTCGAAGCCCAATTCTCCTCAAAACATCCATGTGCCAATGAGTGGTAAGCTCACCACTAAACCCTAGCCCCCTTAAATAGTGTCATGCTCCTAAAGATGACGTTTTGTCTCTCCTATGCAAAACATTTGGAATGTAGGGGATAGGTTATGTCTTCCAAGTCATCTTCTAGGATTCAAGCCCCATGGAAGCCCAAGCTAGGCTTGTTCCTCCAAAATTGTCCACCAACTAGGTCCTACAAAGATAAATAAGCATGCCCTCCAAAGGATCTCAAGTCAAAATATAATGATAAGTAAATCAAGTCAATAAATGAGCCACCCAAGAATGTGCATCAAAGGTTACCCTGATAAACATATAAGTGCTCAAAGACATTATGTGACTTGCCAAGCTTGGATATGGGTGGATTGACGAGGTGTCATATTGGGGAGATCTTGCCCTAGGTCAAGGAGTGTTTCCAAGATATCCCTCTCTAAGCCATGTAAAGTGGATGAAGTGGTTAAGGGTTAAGAATGAATGGGCATGGGGTTCATGACATATAAGGGGTTGTAGTGTCTCATTCATGGGTGCCTTTGTAGAGGGTGTGTGGCACCTTCGTTTGCAATGCAATTTTTCCAAGCCCATCGTTTGGCCACTCTTTGTTTCTTTCAAAATTTAGGGACAAGTTGAAGGCCAATGTCCCGGTGTGGTGTCTAGATAATGATAGTGTCACTCACAAATATCTAGTGGAAATGATAAGGTTGGCTCGTGATGAGACACCCTTTCTCTCATCCATACAACTAAGAGCCATTACCTTGGCTTGGTGACCATATGATAGTAATGTCATACCACTAAATATCCATGATCATGATAGGCCAACTTGTGATGAGACCTCCTATCCTCCAACTAACCCTTTGAGCATTGTTAATCATTATTCTTGTGGGTCCCCATTTTCTTACAGATAAGCATTTCATTGCTTCCTTGGGGGATTCTCTAGGTGAAGCATTTGGAAGGTTTATATATAGGCTTTTATCTTTTACCCAACAACAACCCCTCTAGGCCTTCAACCCCTTCTTCCCACATAATGAGGGACAACCCCTTCTTGGGTCAATACACCCTAAAGTCCCAAGAGATAAGGAAACATGGGGTTTAAGTGATGGAAAGTGGTAAGTATGGTCGGGGGCGGTATGATGGTTCTTGAAGGGAGTTCCCAGTAGCAAACCCATTCCCAAGGAAGACCACTTGCTAGGGCACAATGTCAACCACCAAGGTGAAACATGGAAAAAGACATAATTTCCAAGCATATGTCATGAAATCTAAAGCAGTCTAAGATACAACATACTCAATATCCTCAAATATTTAAAAAACACTCCACATAATACCTGACTTGTACCTCATGGAGAAAGGCCCATTGCCTCTCGGAAGCCAACTGGTGTGGTGGATTCCATCTAATAATCTATGAACTGTGTGGTGGTGAGAAGGGTCTCCATCTATGCAAAAGGATATTGTTGGTCATGTAGTCTCTCGACACTCCATATCTACAACCCGAGGGCCTTGAGACATAATATTTTTAGTTATCCCAGAAAATGGGGATAACAAGGGGGACACCTAGGCATCCCAAACCATATCCTGCACCGACGAGGAATTATGAGAGATCCTTCAATGTGCTAGATATTTCTCTGCGGGTGTCAGGAGGGAGGCACAATCGATTGGGCTAGATACAATGTTGTATTTTGGTAAGTGTGCAAGGGAGGGGATATCATTAGTGGTTCAAATTGGGTCAGATTCACCATGTTAGCGCACAAATTGTAGCTTGGGAAAATCCCAACCCAAGTCACAAAGGTGAGGCAATTGTGGGACTACCTACCCACTGTTACCTTAGATAGACACTCCCCTCACTTTAGTGATGATGCAATCACAACAAGGGGGGAATCTCAGTGACCCTAAGAGGATTGAGAAGAAAAGTGAGATGATGATGAATGAGCACCTCTATAGGTCAAACTTGGAGAGGAAGAAAGGATTGAAGATGAGTCTTGTGAAAGGGAAAATGGTTTCCAAGTGTTGAATACCTGCAAAACAATGTCAGCCATGCCTGGAACAAGACAAATGATGATAAACCAAGCCTTTAATAAAAGGGGATCCAAAAAGAATCCTTTTTGTCCCAAATTGCAGAAGTAAATCGACAACAAATGAAGTTAATATCTGCAAAACTAACCACCAAAATCAAGTACAAGATGATGGAAACAAAGCTAGCAATGACTAGTTAAACTTCCAATTAATAAAGCAAGACTTTGGTGATGTTTGGAGGGTTGTTATATGATGCTATCAACAAGTTTTTATGACATCCAAATGGATTTAGCAAACAATTTCTACATCAACAACTTCTAGCCACCAAAATCTGCGAACAATCCACCCAAAAGATAGCCAATAACAAGTATATTTAAGATGGTAGCTTGTAAGCAATTTTTAGTGGTAGAATGGTGAGCAATGAATGAAGAGAATATGATTTTGCAGCAGCCCTAATGTTTGTATCATTAATTTGTAACAAAAAAGAGAATTACTTGGCTAAATAAAATTTTCTTATGGCACAAGAAAACTTATAGCATATAGAATCAATTCCAACTTAGACAATAGCAATATCTCAACAATTCATGTATACCAATGCAATGATTTTATATCTCCAATGCAAATTAGACTAGTGCTTAATCAATTCGGAAATGGGGTCTCTTGTGTAAAATCTAGGTTTATTACTTCTCTAGGGGTGTAAGCCTTTTTATTCCGTAGAGCAAACAAACCTAGCAAGGTAAATTTACAAGGGTGTAAGCCCTTTTACTCCTTGTAGAAACCTTTGAAAAGTAGCTTATTCAATGATAACAAAGTAGACTTGATGGAGGGTGTATTCCCTTATACTCATCCAAGGGTTTAAACTAATTAAATATTGAAACAATAAGAAATAATATAATAAATGCATCAATTCCTTACCAATTCCAAGACTAGCATGAAGAAACCCTTCTTTGTCAAGAATATTCCACCAAAAATACTAAGAACAAACATCCAAGAGGTAGTGCCTTACTTTCCTTCACCAATAGACAAGTACTGGCATATGACAGAGAGATTCAAGAGAGAGATAGAGAAAAATGCCCAAGTAGGGAATGTAATTCTCAAGTGATTTATGATAAAAATGAAAAATGACAAGACCTTTATTTATATAAGGTCTTGTAAAACCAATTTGTCCACTTATCTAAAGTCAATAAAAAACTAGGGAGGATGACCTCCTCTGTTTTCGCTTTTAGATCTTAAAATTCAAATTGCTAAAGAAAATTCCATTTTAGGGGTGACATCATGCCCTAAAGGGTGACGTTAGGCCTTCAAAAAGGACGATTTGACCTTTGATGAAGAACATTGGGCCTCCAAAGGCCATATGACATGCTACCAAGTGTCATAATGCATGCCAAGTGTATCTCTCTCTATCAAACCATGTCACATCACCATCAACCATGAGAGCCCCATCAAAAACCCTAAGCCCATGTGATGTCTAGGGCCTAGAAGATGACGTATTAGGCCTCCAATGGCCAACATTTGGGTGCAAGGGTTTGTAATGTGATCACCTCATATTGGCCTTTAAGTGCCTCCAAAGGCAATTCCCCTTCTCTCATGTGTCCAATCAGAGGGGGCACATCATCCAACATGTGGGATTCATGCCCCAATGAAGGTCCAAGTGATTCGGATTATTTTTGGCACGAAATGAGAGTGGAGATATAATAAAGAAATGTACATAGATATATCAGATATTCAATAATATAACATATATATATCATAGATATATCCATAAACACAGAGATATGGTAATACACAATTTCTATTAATGAGCGAAATGTACAAAACTGTAGAAATACAAAGTGAAAGACTCGCTAGAATGGTGGCATCTTATCTCTGAGAAGAGATGCAATGGCTATGATCATTCGCAAGAATATGATCATTACAATCAGGCACCAAAGGACTTTTTAACATAAATAAAATCCAAAACCCTAACCCTGGAAGATGAAAAGCTAACAGTTTTGTGGACCCTGTTTTGGGTAGTTTGGTGTATCAACTTCTTAGGGGCATAACTTTGGTATACGATCTTTGTTTGGGGCGAACGATAGCTCATTGGAAAGGTATCAACGAGGACCATCATTTTGGAGGCTCAATCAAAGCCTCTATTTTTTTTAAAGTGCCTGATCGTGAAAAAACATCGTTTAGGGCCTCAAAATGGCCCCAAAAGTTTAGGACCCAAAAAACTGCTAAAAATAGTAAAATTCCATCAAACTGTTTTGAACCACTTAGAATAGGTGGGTGGCCATCTATATCCACATGGATCAATCCTCCCTCCTTAGGAAGCAATGGTCTCCATTGTGTTAAATTCCTGGGGAAGAGGGGAAACCAATTGTTGAATCTAAATCTTGGTGAGTTGCTTTCCTTGTTGGAGAAGTTGCACTACTTAACTTATTGAAGGTTGTCACAAAATTGTTGCTAGCAGGGTTAAATATGTTCAACATTCACGAGAGATTCATTTTTACCTCAATGGAATCGACTGTCCTCGTCAATTCTGGAAGAATTTGAAGTTGTTGTTCAACTGAGTCGATGAGAGATACCTTATGAAAATGAACAAAGAATTTATATCTCTCAATCCTCATTCCTTTGAGAGAATGGAGGACTACATGGCATGTGTCAAAGAACTCCAGTTGAAATTGGGATAATGTGGAAATAACTATCAAAATAAGGATGAAAACCTCATCGAGTTGTTCTTGATGAATTTGAGAACAACATTCGACATATTCGTGTCAACTTTCTACACCAACTGGAAAGCACACAAGGAAGATGGTAAGGATTACACCTTTGAAGCTTTCTGTGGTATTTTGATTACTTATTATCATAGATTTCTTAGAGAAGGAAAACTTGGTGGTAAACATAAGGCCCACTTTCTCAAGGGAAATGGAAATATGGATCCTAGGGATAGAGTACAGTTTTATGTCTCTACACAAAAACCTGCATATCATGACCAGAAACCTCAGAGACAGGGAGATGCACCACAAATAAGTTGAAAGAAGAAAACATGCCAGTATTGTGGAAAGACTAGACATGTGGAGAAAACATTCTATAAGAAGAGACATTATTTAGAGGAGAAGGTTAAATTCCTTAAAGGAGATGTATCCATTATACGTCGATCCGCTAATAATTTCACCTTCCAAGTCGGGACTTATCAGGCCTTGGTGTCTCATTCTACATAGAATGGATGGGTAGTTGACTCTGGGTACACTAATCACATGGCTAAGGATGCCTCCTTATTCACATGGTTGGATGAATCTAAGGAGAGGAAAATCTATTTTACAGATGATTTTGCTCTAGATTTTGATGGTCAGGGTGATGTTGCTTTTTGACATGGGAAGATTATCGACGTCTATCATGTGCCAAATATCAATGTCAATCTGTAGTATGTTGGTCAATTAACATAGACAGGTAAGATTGTGGAATTTTTTCCATATTGGTTCTATGTTTGTGATTTGAAAAATGTAAGTTGATTGTCGCCAATGGGATTCTTGACCCGACAAACATTTTGTACAAGTTTTGTGACATGAATTGAATTGAACCTAGACTAACTACACATGTTTCTCACACTAATGAAAGAAGTCAAATTTGGCATAAGTGAGTTGGAAACATGAACTTCCAAAGTATACATGAATTGGAAACTCAGAACATGGTTGTTGGTTTATCAAAAATGTTTCCCCCTGAAGGAGTTTGTAAGGGCTATGTATTTGGGAAGCATCATCAGGCATCATTCGACTCTGGTAAATTCTGGCAAGCAAAGAATCTACTGGAATTTGTTGATAGTGATGTTTTCTACATCAATTTGCCTTCACTAGTAGGTGCAAGGTACATTTTGACTTTCATTGATGATTTATCTTGCTTTACATTGGTTTACTTTCTAAAGAATAAGAACCTTGTCTTTGACAAGTTCAAGGAGTTTCAGGCCTTTGTCGAAAAGAAATGTGGCCGACCCATCAAATGCTTGAGATCAAAAAATGGTGGTGAGTATGTAAATCGACGTTTTGAAGAATACTTGCTTCAATCTGGTATTGACTAGAAATGGTCGGTCCCTCACACTCCTCAACAGAATGGTGTTGCAGAACACCAAAATCCATCGCTAGTAGAAATGTCTAGATGTCTTTTGCAAGTGGACGATTTTCCTCCTTGCTTCTGGGTTGAATTGCTATATTGTGCGAGTCATCTACTCAATCTCTTCTCAAGTTGAGATGTTCCCTCCATGACCCAAGTCAAATGATGATATGGGAAGAAGCCTTCATTCAACCACCTTTGTTTGTTTGGATGTGTTTCCTAGGCTCACATTCCTAATGATTGTAGAAAGAAGTTAGATGCAAAGAGTCATGCTTACGTCATGATGGGATACTTTGAAGAATTGAAATCCTATTGACTATTTGACCCTATCAAATGAAAAATTATAATCAGACACAATGTACGGTTTTATGAGAAGTCTTCTAGAATCAAGTTGTTGAATGCCTCCATTGGATTGTTGCGAGATGATCCCATTGATGTTGTCTTTAACACTGGTTCCCATGTTCTATACTTTAGTCCTTCGATTAGATAGTCAAAATTTCTCCATGTTTTGTCTAGAGCATCGACGTCTGAGTCGACTAGTCCCTTATCCTATGTTTCTATTGGTCTGCCAACTAAAGACCCTTTGAATTTTGATCGAACTGTTGGTGTGAATCATAGTTCATCTATTTCTTTTCTACCCATGTGGGATACTAAGACAATTGAAGTTGTTAGCACTGATGATGGACATTTTTCCTCTGGACAACAAACTCGAAGTTAAAAGAAACATGCAAGTGTTTCCATCATGACTTGTGTACTTGAAACTTTTGACCTTGTTACCTACTCAGATGCTAGAGGATGAACTCAATGGGAGTAGGCCATGAAGACTGAAATTGATTATTTCTCTAAGAATCACACTTGGGACTTGGTTCCTCAATCGCAAGATAAAAACATTGTGAAGTATCGATGGGCCTACATGACCAAATTTACCTCTGAAGGTGTTGTTGATAAACATAAAGCATTCCTAGTTGCAAAGTGATTTTCTCAACAAGAAGGCATAAACTACACTAAAACATGCTCCCCTGTCTTAAAGATGAACTCTGTTCGACTAATTCTTTTCTTTTCTTTTCGTTTTGGATGGAAAATCCATTAGATGGATGTGAGGAGTGTTTTTCTACATGGAGACCTATTTGAAGAAATTTGTATGGACCAACCACCTGGTTTTGTGACAAATTCAAATTTATTTTGTCAACTTAATAAGTCACTTTATGGTTTGAATCAAGCTCCCCAAGCTTGGTATGCTAAGATCGACAATTTCTTTCTTTGACTTGGTTTCAAATTGTGTGAATTTGATCACAACTTGTATGTTCTCCACACCAATGGAGACACCTTAATTGTTTCTATATATGTATATGACCTACTCATCACTAACAATAATAATGATCTCATCCTTATATTGAAGAAATAACTTGTTGACTCCTTTGATATGAAAAATCTTGGTACTCTACACTATTTTTTGGGTCTTCAAGTATTACCACTTTGTGATGGATTTTTCATTTCTCAGTCTAAATATGTGATTGATATGTTGACACGTTTTAATATGTCTGATTGCAAGCCTTGTGTTGTTCCTTTTCAATCTAGAGTAAGGCTTACCAAAACCTGCCAAACACCCACAGTTGATGCTACACTCTATAGAAAATTGGTTGTTAGTCTTATTTATCTTACTCATAGTCAACCTAACATTTACTTTGTTGTTAGTGTGGTTTCTTTGTTTATGTAGGACCCTAAAGAAATCCACTAGAAATAAGTCAAATGAATTGTTCGTTATCTCAAGGGTACCACTCAATTTGGTATCAAGTATTGTCGAAGTTCAGATTCACTAGTCAGCTTCACTAACTCCAATTGGGATGGAAACGATGATGATTGTTATACATTATTTTCGTCATCCCTATGATCGTTAATGATGTAAACCTATATGTTTCCTTCAGAGGGGTCAGTGGCCTGATTTCTTGAAGAGAGAAGGGAGAAGAACTTTTCCTGAGAAAAGAAGTTGCATTTTCCCTTGTAAAAACCCTGTAAAAAAGGAAGTTCGCAGGTTGCTATAAAGGCAGAGTGCGAGAATGCCTAATTCTTGTAGGTTGCACCATAGATAGGTTGCTAGGTGTTCGCAGGTTTCTCTATAGGCAGGGTGCGAGAATGCTTACACGTGGGAAGAACAAACATTTTCTCGAATCTTCTAGAAGGAGAAACTTCCATGGTGAGGTGGCATCTGAATGGTTTGGATCTTACTCGCTTTCATGGTTTAGTGGGATCATCCTAACCTCCTCACCTTATCCTCTTCAGCTTATAAAAGGAGAGGAGCTCTCATGGGGAAGGTTAGTTTTGGAGCTCTGGAGCTTTTGATCTTGGCTAATTTGGATTTGGCTTGGAATTGTTAGCTTGGTTAGAGTGGCTTTGAGATTTGCTTTGTCAAGATAGATTGTGAGTAGCTATCAGATCCATGGTCTCAGAATCCTTGGAGAAAGAAGTGTGTGGGGAACGAAGGACAGTTGGAAGGGACCTTACGACATCAAGGCTATGGTTGTAATCTCTCTTTCACATTTAATATGATACAACAATATGATTATTTCCTATAAAGCTTGTTGTGTTTTATTGTATGATTCCTTGATCACATACATAGGTTTATATTGAGTTTATGCTATTACTATCACTTTGGTTGGTTGCGTTCTTTTGCAGGATCATCATTGTATGAGTGTTGGAATGGAGCTAGGATGGCGATAGCCAGATGAAGCGACGTTTAGACGGTATGTCACCTATCCCTCTTTAGTTAGTAAATTCAATATTTAAAACTTAAGGAAAGAGTCATGTTCTGGTGTGTTTTGTTCTAGATCTAGGTGGATCTAGGGAGAT
Source organism: Picea mariana (assembly GCA_032191745.1). NCBI lineage: Eukaryota > Viridiplantae > Streptophyta > Pinopsida > Pinales > Pinaceae > Picea > Picea mariana. The sequence continues at coordinate 18,571 of JASDQU011508667.1, forward strand.
CAGTTAGTGTCTGCACCTACCGATTTGTCTGATAACAATGATCATAAATCCACTTCTAGATATGCGTTTTCTCTATAGCATTGGATATTTGGTGCAATCGTGCAAGAAACAAAAGGTAGTCTCTTTGTCGGCTATAAAAGAAAAATATTGTGGTGTCGTTCTAGGATGTACTGAAGCAGTATGGATTCACCAACTTTTGGGAGAGCTTGGCCTTCCTGCTCAGACATTGAATACAATATACTATGATAACCAGAGTTCTATACAGGTCGATTACAATCTTGTTTCCCATAGTAAGATGAAGCATGTTTAGCTCCATGCTCACTACTTGAGATAGTTGTTCATGAGAACATTGTCTCTCTTGAATATTGTAGAACATAAGATAAAGTTGTTGATATCTTCACCAAACCTTTAGTTTAAGCTATATTGATCAATATTTACACTATGTTTGGGATTCAACAAGATTAAATTATGGGGGGTGTCCTAATGATTTAATTTCACCTCCTGAAACTATAGAGTTGTGTGATGATGGGGGGTTGTTGGAACCTCAATCATTGATGGTTCATCACACATATCATGGGTTTTATTGGTTTAGAGGTTGACCTACATATGTATATAGTCGGATGGGTGATCAACAAACACATTGCACTAGTTCGTCGAGTAGTCGATGTGTCTGTTGGTCGGGCAGTCGAATATAGTCGGGCGGTGGATCAACTAGCCCAACAATCAACTACAAGTTGGAAATGTAGGCGGTTAGTTTGATAATCCTTGTCAAGCAGAATCGACAAAGATAATTTGGCGGAGCCAACTCTAACAATTGACGGTTACATGTGGACAAGATCTTTTGTATTCTATGGAAGTTGGTTAGATCTTGAGTCTATAAAAGAAGACCCCTTGTGTCATTATCAATAGTCAAGATTGTGCAATATATCATGTGGATCAAGATGTGAAACATGCACTATGATGATATGATCACAGTGTGATTTTCTTAAGTGTTGTAAAGATGTCTTTAGAAACCACCCTTTTTCTTCGAATTCTCTGTTCCTCTTCAATTATTTGTAGTACCATGTTCTTTGTTTCATGTACTTTTCAACCCCATTCCCAAAAATTCATGCGTGCAACCCTAGTTCCCATGTTATCTCCATAGCCCCCACCCCAAATATGAGAGTTGTGGATCAGGGAGGGGGGGATATATTTTCCTCCTCATTGATCCACAAGGAACTAGGGGCTAATACCATATCTTTGTTTTCCATTTTTTTGGCTACTGTGTTTATTTACCTAAGAAAATGAAAGAATGGGGTAGAGAGGGAGGATAAATTAAGTATGATACATCTAATGAGTACCTGAAAACCAACATCCTTTGGGTCAGAACCTGCCACAAACTATCTGATGGTATTTTTTAAATCATCCACAATATTCAGCTGGAGAATTTGTCGTTGTCTGGCGATTTGAGTCCCTTGATAAACCACATAAGCCTTATCTTTGTTATTCGAGGTGACCCCAAGGTTCCAATAAAATTCATCTTCCTGATTTCCTTTGGGACCATACAGAAGCCCCTGCACCTTACTACCTTGGATTTCCTTTAGAAGCCCCATCAAAACAAAGAGTATAACATTGTTGTGAGATCAACTAAGAGTGAAATTTAGAATGCGAAATTCAAAGCTTCTAGAATGATCTTTGAGAGATATTACTACTAGCTGTAAAATTTATATTTAATTTTCTCATCTATAATTCCTCCTTAGGATCTAAACTTTGTAGAACCTCTACTCTTATCCTCTTGGAATTCAAATATTCTGCCATCTGTCCTAAAGAGAAAGCTACCACTTAATAAGGATTAGGGATCAAATTTTTTAATATGGCCTGATTTCTCGCTAACCACAATTGCCAGCATACATATTTTGGAGATTCCATTCAGGCTCTTTTAAAAAGAGGCCTAGCTCTAAAATAACCATGGTAAAAGGAGCCCCATTTTCCAAATAGAGTATTAAGTGATGTAGGCCACGATACCCGATGAATCACTTTAGAATACAAAATACGCCATACTTTTTTAGAGAACTCACAGTCCATAAATAGATGCATGAAAGTTTCCAAACTTTGTCGACACAAGACACAATGAAAAGGACCCGACAATCCTCTTTTACAAAAGTTCACTCTAGAGAGAATTCTACCATGTGCTAGGGTTCAATGAAAGATATTTATCTCAGTGGTTGGTAGAAATGATTGTTATCCTCCACTGCTAGATTCAATTTCCACAAATGACATGTTGAATATGTTATGCTCTTAAACTAACATCAATTCTCTAAAATAGCTAAAAATTTCATTTTTTCATGACATAAATCAAAGGAAAAAATTAAAAATTAAGTAGAGAAGGAAGTAATAAATATATAAATGAATCAAATAAAATAAAAAGAGCTAGAAATATCCATCACTTGAATGGAAGGAACAACTTAAAAGATAAGTGGAAAAGGAAGGGAATAAATACATAAATGATTCAAATAAACTTTAAAATAATCATAAAAGATTAAAAAAAAAATACTAATTTTTTTAATGAAATAAAATATTTTTAATAATCCAATGGAGAAAATAAAGAAAAAATATTTATATTAAAAAAAAACATTAACTAAGTGAATAACAAAAAGAACCACAAAACTTGTTTTTACATCACTTAAATGAAAGAAAAAAAAAAATCAAAAGTTTAGAGAGAATAAAAAGAACGATTCATGCACATATAATTAGAACAACATATATCATTAAAACATATCTAAGTATAAGATAATTTTCAATAAATTATTTTCCATTAAATATAATTATAGTTTTTTTTAGATTGAAGAAGCTAAACAAAGTAAATAAATCTAGAAAAAATGTAAATATTTTAAACAATAACAAATATCCATAAAAGATACATTAATAAGAACCTAAAAAAAGAGATGGAGGTCTGCAGTTTTTCGAGAGAGGAGTGTGCGCATATGACCACAATCCATTAATCCCAAGGGCTAGGGCCGTAGGCCCTGTCCCCATCCCCTTTCCGATGCCATTTCTCATCAAAGCTCCCCTTTCTCCACAACCCGTTCACGTACCCTACTCCCTTGTCCCTTTCCCTTATCACCTCCATCTGGTGCTAAACCCATACTCCCACTGCGTTTTGCATCTGTTTAAGGCTCCGACACAAGGAAAAGCCAGATGGAAACCTTGGAGGAGGAGGTAGTGGACTACTAGCCAATCCCTTCACATGGTTGAGCCTTCCCATCCTTCGAGTGATTCATGAAACGGGAATTACATCCCCCTTCACGCCGTGGGATGGACGAAATGAGGAAGGAAAAGGCATGGTTAACAATATTTGAAAGGGTTTCTCTGCTTCCACATCCAGAGCTAGAGCCGAAACCTATGAACCTGAAGCCACAGAGCAAGCTCTCTCATCCATCCCCTGCAAAAATGCATAGCTCAGACCAGTTGTGCTTCCTCTGTACTCACAGGAAAAGGTGAAAGGTATCATGAAGAAAATAGAAAAGTGCATTCCAAAGAAGCATGGTCAGGTGAAAATGGTAGTAAGGGAAGACCTGGTAGTCACGGACATAGCCAATTTCCATGGAAAAATTATAGTAGGAATATTATTTGGTGAGACCCCCGGACACCAGGTTATGCAATCCTAGTTAGAAAATCCTTGGTCTCCGGTTCTAGGGTATACACCAAAATCCCACATCCTAGCTAAAGGATGGAACTCCTTTCTTTGCAAATCAACAACATATTGTGAAAATTTGCTATGTGAAAGCTAGTCTTGGGGGATCTTAGGTTTGGTGCTAAAGTGCTGGAGAGTAGAATTCAACCCAAAGCATGACCTTGTTTCCTAGATGAAAGTCTGTGCAATATTACCAGGTCTCCCACCAGACTTCTAGACTAGAGAAGCCCTCAAAGTCATTGGAGACAAATAGGGGACTTTTGTGGGTTTAGAACCTAACTAGGCCTCCAAAAAAGACAAGTGTTGGGCCCAGATACAAGTAGAGGTGAATGTCAGAGAGGGTTTGATTAGAAACCTAGACCTTGTCCTAGGAGACATTACCTAGCACCAAAAAGGTA
>JASDQU011508668.1:1793-32770 GCA_032191745.1 Picea mariana
GTCAAAGTGGAAGATTCAAGTAAATTTCACTCAATTTCTCTATGTAATGTCATTTACAAAATCATCACCAAAATTATAGCCAACATTCTCAAAAATCTCTTTCCTAGCCTCATATCACAAGAACAAACTGGTTAAATTGAGAGAAGACAAATTCTTGACAGCATAATTCTAGCCCATGAACTGATCCATTCCAAACAATCTACAAAAACATATGGAATGTTAATTAAATTATACATGTCAAAAGTATTCTACAACCTTAGTTGGAACTTTATTCACAACATTCTCATAGCTTTCATATTTTCTTCTCTGATGCAGAACTTGTAGGATGTAACAAAAATATTCAGTTATAGAGCTACGCTCTACCTTCATAATACACAATAGAATTCATAAAGAAAATGACAAATAATAGGAAATTTATAATTTTATTAAAATGCAGAACAAAGGATTTTATTTCGAACCATACTGCACATTACATTCTTACAATCCTGTTGATATAGTAGCATAAATTTGAACCGATTCCATCATGGTTACATTCACTTCTTTTGATTACAGTTGCAGATTCTGGATGGGACGACTTCACCTCTCAATATTGGCACCATACCTCTCTGTTTTCCCCAAATGCGCCTTCATTTCCTTTTTTATGTCAACCCACGGTATTCACCACCCCACTAAATCAATCTTCTCTCTCTTTAAACTCTCGTCCCCCTATCAAGTACAAAGATAATGCATACTCATCTCATCCTGGATTATAAACTTCAATCCATCCATGTATCTAGCCACACGCTGATACTTTGGCTCCTTAATACTAGATTTGAGTGACAGCTTGAAGAACTCTTCAATGTACTTTTGCATAGGAGTATCTCTTTTCCTCAGATTGTGCACTTGTGTACACAGATTCTTCTAGTAATCCATAAGACATAACTTTTCTTTGATTTTACTCACCATATTTGTCCAAGTATTGATATTTTCCTACCTATTATGAACTCTATATTTCTGCAACATGTCCGACCAAATGGAAACATGTCCTTTCAACTTTGTGATAGCAAATTGAACCCGGTTTGGATCATGAACATTCTCATATTCAAAATACCTCTTGAGCTCTCCTATCCAGCCTATAAGTGTTTAAGCTTTCAATCTTATATCATAGCACAAAACATCAACTTTCTCACTTCCTATATTACTCAGATAGGATTTCAAATGCTCTGTTGGTTCTACATCCTCATTATTTTGTTCAATCTCACTCTCATCTTTAGATTCCTAATCTTGTTTGGCATCTCCATCTCTTCTATGTTTTAATTCCTCTATTCTTCTCTGTAACCCTTCAAGTTCTTGATTTCCTGCACCTCCACATGCTTCTCATCGCATTCTGGGTGACATTCTCCCAAGTGTCCTAGTAGTTTGAATCCTAATTACCATCCATAACCTCAATCTAGATGCTAATACACCTACTTGTTATTCAACACTTAGAATGTTGATAGAACACCAAACTCAAGGTATTCTCTCACCCAGTTACAAGAACAAGAACGCAATCATCCACAGAGTGAAACATACTCTAATACCACCTGATGCAGAACTTATAGGATGTAACAAAAATATTTGATTACAGAGTTGTGCTCTACCTTCAAAATACACAACGGAATTAATAAAGAAAATGACAAATAATAGGAAATATGCATTTTATTAAAACTCAGAACATAGGATTTTATTTTGAACTGGATTTCACATTAAAGGATTACAATCTTGTTGATAGAGTCACACAAATGTGAGTCGATTCCACCATGGTTACATTCATTTCTTTTTATTACAGTAGCTAAGTCTGGATGGGACGACTTCACCTCTAAACATTGGTGCCATACCTCCTTGCTTTCCCCAAATCAGCCTCCATTTCCTTTTTTTATGTCAATGCACGGTATTCACCACCTAATCCATATTTAGGAGTGGAACGAACTGATTAACATACTAAATACATAAACAAATAGATATGAAAAATAACACAAATATCCAATGAACAATATCTTCTATTGAATAATGAAATAGGCTGAAATTATAAAACTCCAGAACTGAAACACTTTCTTGAATGGTGGCAGCTATATCTGAGAAGAGATGTGAATTATACGTGCATCTGTCTGAGTAGAATGAATCACAATGAGGATCTAGAGGTCTTTTTGACATTTCTCAAGAATTCCAAAACCCTATACATCCGAAAACCTAACCCTAGGAGGTGAAACATCAAAAGTCATGTGGCCCCCTATGGGTAAGTTGGTACATTAACTTCCTGGGGTCATAAATTTTGCATACAACTTTTGTTTTAGGTGTGTGACAGCCCATTGGAAAGGTATTTCAAAGAACTACACATTTTTCCATAAAACTGTAACTTCGTCTATAGTTTGATTGTGGCGAGCCAAAAAAACACTGTTTAGGCCTTTAAAATGACCCTAGAACTACAACGAGATGTGATGACATGAAAAAATACAAAATAATCCATTCAGATTAGTTGAGAGGCCACCAATATCCACCTGGAAGATGTGTATGGCTTCAGATAACCCAAGAAGTGTAGAACCCACAATTACAAAGAAGTACAAAAGGACGTGTTGAACTAAAAATGGACAAGAGGAGCCAGTTGGAATAGGTGGGTGGCCACAAATAGCCAACTGAATCAATCCTCCCCCATTAGGAAGAAATGGTATCCATTGCATTGAGTTCCCCCATTAGGTGAGGAAACTTCTGCTGGACTTGGCCCCAGGTGAGCCACTTGCCTTGGTGGAGGAGTTTCCCTACCTTGACAAGCCGATAAAGATGGATCCTCTGTTGGTGAGTTCCCTTGACCTGTGTGTCCACTATATGATTAGTGGATTCCTGTTCCATGCAATCGGGGTTGATCTCTGTGGGTTTCAGTTGTTCTACGATCTCTGAGGTATCCAATAATGGTGGAAAATATGGTCGAAGGAGGTCCACATTGAACACTGGGTGCATGCCAAGGAAGGGTGGAGTGTTGATCTCAAAAGAATTTCTACCCATGACCTTTGTGATAGTGTAAGGACCATAGCGAAGTGGGAGGATATTTCAATGGGGCCCTTTGAGATGCTCCTTCTGCAAATGTAACCAAAATTTTTCACCAACCTGAAACTGGTGTGGTACCCTGTGTTGATCATGGCGCTGCTTGTACTTAGCATTGGATTCTTGAAAAATCTCCTAGACCTGCTTGAGGATGTGATGAATCTTCTCAATGAATATGGTGGCTTTTTCGATAACATAATGATCATGGTAAGAGTTTCTCTATGTGGTGGCAAGAGAAAGTGCAACATCAATGGGTCCCAAGGGTTGGAATCCTAGCCCCACCTGAAATGGGCTATCACCGATGGAGCTATGGAGAGCCATGTTGTAACTGTGTTAAACATAGGGGAGAATCTCATTCCATGTATGTGGATGCTTAGATTTGTACATGTGTAGGATATGCACAAGCATCAAATTGACGACCTCTGATTGATCATCTCTTTGGGGGTGGAAAGCAGTGGATTGTGCGAGCTTGGTGTCCAACAGTGACCAGAGACTCGACCAAAATGTGCTGAGGAACCTATTGTCCCGGTCAAAGATGATGGTCTGTGGTATCCCAAAGTGGACCCACACTCATTTGTATAAGAGCTTGGCACTATATTTCGTTGTCATAGTCTTCTTACAGGCTATGAGGATGGCCATCTTCGAAAATCGATCAATGACCAAAAATGCACAGTCATTTCCTTACCTGTTGGATGGAAGGCCATACATGTAATCCATTAAGATGAATTCCAAAGGCTTATTAGGAGTAATAAGAGGGGTGTATAAGCCTTTCTTCTTGATGGCTGTCTTGGAAATGGCATAGGCTGTGCAAAATATGATATACTTGCTGACGTCATGTTGAAGTTTTGGCCAATATAAATGTTTTTGAGGAATGCCCACAATTTTCTCCACACCAAAATTCCCTACCATCCGACTGTAGTAGGATTCCCAAATTAGCTTTGCACGCTCCCATGTAGGAACACAAATATGGCCTAGGTGGCATAATATTTCACCATGAATGTGAAAATCGGTGACAATCGTGCATGTACCCAAGAGATGATAGGTGGCAGCAAAGTCTGGATCTTGTTGATAAAGTTGGGGCCACTCAGATGCTTCATGTCCACATTAATGGATAATAGTGGTGAGTGCAGCTACAGGAGGTTGATTGAGGCAATCAACAACATGATTTGAGATACATGTCTTATACTTTATGTTGAGATGGAACTACTGCAGGTAGGTGGACCACTTCTGATGGTGGTTGTTCTGTAGTTTCCCCTATGTCTGTATGAATTGTAGAGGCTTTTGATCAATGTGTATGATCGTATCCTTTCCCAGAATGTAATGTTTCCATTAACGACAGGATTTTACAATGGAATACATTTCCTTGTCATAGGTGGGGTAGTTTTGGACAGTATTTGAGAGTGTCTCAGTATGGTATGCCACCAGATGACCATGCTAAGTGAGAACTACAGACACAACATAGTCAGATGCATCAGTATCAATCTTGAATGGTTGTTGCAGATTGAGCAAGGAGAGTACTTGAGCTGAGCACAAGTGATGGTTCAGATCATGGAATGCTCGTTGTTTTTCCTTCTCCCACACAAACTTGGCTCTACCACTGCCCTTGGTCACTTGGCTAAGGGCCCATGCAATATGGGAGAATCCCGCTAGGAACCGACAGTAGAAGTTGGCTAGTCCCAAGAAGCTTTGAAGCTCGGTCAGTGTGGTCGAGGTTGGAAATTCATGGATGACTTTGATATTAGCTGGATCAACATGTATCCCATGCTCATCAACAATGTAGCCCAATTATTGGACCATGTTCATGCCAAAAGAGAATTTTCACAAGTTGGCATATAGCTTGTGTTTCCGCAGAGTGCTCAAAACCTGGTGAATATGTTGTATGTGCTCCTCCGACATTCTGTTAAATATGAGGATTTCATCCAAATATACCACCAAAAATGAGTTGGTGAAGGGTATCAATACATCATCCATCAACCTCATGAAAGTGGTTGGTGCATTTGTTAATCCAACGGGAATGAATAGTCATTCGAAGAGACCTTATTTAGAATTGAAGGTTGTCTTCCATACATCAGTTGGTTCGATGAAAACCTGGTGGTAGCCAGACTTTAGGTCAATCTTGCTGAAGAATTTTTCCCCCTTGAGTTGATCAAGAAGGTCATCAATCCTGGGAATGGAGTAGTGGTTCCCGACTATGATTTTGTTTAAGTCTATGTAATCAATGCATAGTCGTCGAGTCCCATTCTTCTTTTGTACTAGTACAATAGGGCTTCCACAAGGGGAGGATCTGGGTATGATGTGCCCCTTTTGAAGAAGATCTTGGATCTGATCCCTGATTTCATCATTTTCCATCAACGAACGACGATAGACTGGTCCATCAGTTAGAGGTGTGTCGGGGGTGAGATCGATTGGATGCTTGACTTGGCAATGTATCTGTACCCCTGTAGGTGAGGAGATGATGTATTTGTATTCTTCCACAATCTCGTCCACTTGCTTCTACTACAAAGAGAGGCTCTATGTAGAGGCCACGAATGTGGCAACTACCTTCTGCTTGCTGTGAGCATAGATAAAAAAGAAGATGAACTTACTGATCTTTGAAATGACCTTACTGCATTGCTTAACAGAGATTCAAGAAATAACAATAGGCAATGCTACCTATGGTATCCTGTACAATTGTCTACCAAAAGTGATAATAAAACCATGGGCTCTAGACTCATACACAACATGACGCTTCCACAAATATGGTTGTCCTAAAAGAAAATCACAAACCTCAAGAGGAGAAATATCACACAATACCTCATCTTTGAAATGCTTGATGTCGTAAGGTAGACGACACTGTTAGCTAACATGGATATCTCTTCCTTGGCGAAGCCAACTAATGGTGTAGGGTTACAGGTGCGGTTTTGTTGACAGGTCTAGCCGCTTGACGAACTCTGCTGAAATCAGGTTCTTCTAACTACTGCTATAGACAATGAAATGAAGTGGAGCCCCCTTTACCCACATCTATGAGTGAAAGAGGCGTTCCCCTTTCCTTGGTTCTTCTAGTTCGCTTGGTCGGAATTTGGTGGTAGCAGCAGTGGCACTGGGTTAATCATCGATAATATGCTTCCCTCCTTTAGGATTTGATTCAAAATCAAAATCAACCTCTGACTCAGAAGACTTCATTTCAACCATGAGTGACTACTTAGAGCGACATTCTTCGGTGTTGTGCCAAGGAGTTTTATGGTACTCACAACATTTTCCTGTGTCCTTCTTCGTCTTCTCATTTCCCTTCTTTTGTTACGGCTTGGACTGGTTGTCCTAAGGGCAACCATCTTGACTTGGTTCCTTGTTGTGTGGGTTGGGGCCACCTTTTCCTTGCTTCAGCTGTGAGGAGTTTCCAGATCCAAACTCTTTTCTTTTCTGCTTAAATTTCTACTCGATCTTGATAGCGTATCTATAAGTCGTTCCCAATGAGGCAATGTCTAGAAAATCCATTTTTGTTTGAATTGACCTATGCAAATAGTCATGTTATTTGATCACTAGATGATGCTCAGAGTCTTTGATACCCAATTTGGTGCGCAGGGTATGGAAAATTTGGTGAAATCTGGTACTGTCTGGTCCCTTTCTTGACGTAGGGTGGTCCATCTAGTGTACTGGTCCTCGTAGCTTCCAATAGGGTAGTGTTGTTATTTAATGGCATCCCAAAAGGAATCCCATGTAGGGGCCACCACAAATATTTCAGATTCCTATACGACCCTTTTCTTAGAGTAAGTATCCCACCAGTCTTTAACATGGGGAAGAACCTTGAGGAGTGAAAAAGTGATCTTTTCCCTATCAGAAAATTTGTGGACCAAAAAATACCCTTCAAGCAGATTCAACCATTTATCTACAACATCCGCATATATCAGTCCTTCAAATAATGGAATATCAAAATTTACATGTACCTTGAAGGGGGTTGCATGGCCTCTTGATGAAGATTCTTCTCTCGTGGGCAGTTGTTGAAGGATCTGTACAAAGTTTTCTATCATTTTGTTCCTTTGTTGTGCGAGGGATTCCTCGAGAAACATTTTAATAGGATCTCATGGTCCATCATCTTTCTTTTCATCCCCCATGGGTTGTTGTTGGGCTCTGCACAACCGACCTTGCAATGGATCGATTTGTTCGAGTCCCAACTTCTTGTACCCAGATCTTGTTGGGGACATGCATGAAGAAAAATAAATGAAGAGTAGACCTCTTTGATACCATTGATCCGGATTTAGGAGTGGAACGAACTGATTAACATATTGAATAAAATAAACATGGAGATATGAAGAATAACACGAATATGCAGTGAACAATATCTTCTATTGAATAATGAAATAGGATGAAACTGTAAAACTACAGAACTGAAACACTTGCTCGAATGGTCGTAGCTATATCTGAAAATAGATGTGACTGCTATGCACATCCATCTGAGTAGAATGAACTACAATGAGGATCTAGAGGCTTTTTGGATATTACTCATGAATGCCAAAACCCTATACATCCAAGTGAAACGTCAAAAGTCATGTGGGCCCCTATGGGTAAGTTGGTACCTCAACTTCCCGGGGTTGTAAATTTTGCATATGACCTCTGTTTTAGGTGCGTGATAGCCTGTTGGAAAGGTCTTTCAGAGAACTACACATTATTCCATCAAACTTTGACTTTGTCTATAGTTTGATTGTGGTGAGCCAAAAAAACAATATATAAGCCTCCAAAACAGCCCTGGAAGTACAAAAAGATGTGTTGACATGAAACATACACAATAAGGCAGTTGGATTAGGTGAGAGGCCACCGATATCCACTTGGAGGATGTGTAGGGCTTCAAACAGCCCCAAAATTGTAGAACCCACAATTACAAAGATGTACAGAGGGACATGTTGAACTAACAATGGATAAGAGGATCTAGTTGGAATAGGTGGGTGGCCACCAATAGACAATTGGATCACCATCCCACTGAATCGATATTCCCTCTCTTTAAACTCTCGTCCCCCTATCAAGATCAATTCACCTTCCTTTTCTAAGGTGAACAATTACTAAAACTGCTTGGGAAGTTCATCTCTTTCTTGGCGTTAACAATATTCCTTTTGGGTGCCAAACCTCGTCGTATTTGTGACTCAGATCCAACACATTTTAATGCCAACATGGAAAATCAACAAAAGTTGTCACAACTTCAATGTAGGAGAAAATGTAAAATTTTAGTGAAATTCACATTCTACAAAAGTTTCAGCATAAGTTTAAGCATGTGTAATAGCATGGGCCAATAAATAGGTGACTATAAAAACTATAAGCAACTGGACCAACAACAAGAAAGAATGGTCCTTATTTGACTTATTATCTACATTGGAGAATTGAAATATTTTTGGGTGATGTGGATTGCTTGAGCCCGAGGATGCTCCTGTATCATGCTCCCTAGCTCAAATGGATAATTTCCCCGACTTCCTTTTCCTTATTTTCCATTCTCACCAATGGATCCCCATCACCCACCTTCTTCCCTTCAAGAGGTATCAGATAAGGAGACACACTTTCCTTATTCCTCTTCATTTTAATTGTGGAAGACTGGGCAGAATCATCAAAGTAGCGACAACTCAAGGGATATAGAAATGCCTTCATTTGCATGGGGTAGAACAAGTGGCCACCTACCAATAGTTTGTATATGACACAATTCTCATGGGAATCCCCACAATAAAAAAATCTCAAGCCATCAAACATGTCCTTGATGAATTTATGGAAGTCTCTAGGACATCCATCAACCAAGGAAAATATCATATATTTTTTTCAATATTTATCTACCCATTCAAACTAACCTGGCTAGGATCTTGGGATTTCAATCGAGATCACTTCTCTTCAAATACTTGGGAGATCCTCTAGTTGGAAACTCTATAAAGCATACTTCCTAGGTGGATCTATTAGCAAGAATGACTAAAAATATTGAATTTTGGTCTTTCCACTCGCTCAATCTGGTAGCAAGATTGGTCTTAGTCAAATCTATTCTTTAAGTAATGCCAATGTACCTCTTTTCAACCCTAAAAACCCCCAAATATGTCCTCAAAGTTATCATAAATATGAAACGCACCTTCCTTTGGGGTGTAAACAAAGAGCAACGCAAATAGTCTCTTATGTCATGGGAAACAATATGTCTCCCTAAAATGGTAGGGGATCTAGGCCTTGATGATCCAGAAATGCTAGGAAAATCTCTAGGAGCCAAACTGTGGTGATGATGGATAAAGTTCCACAAAAATCTATTGGGATACCTATGACATAAAAAATATTCAAATGGGCCAATAGACAATCAATTAATTTGAATGAATCACTCTCCTACAGGCTCCAACATCTAGAACATTGCTTGTTAGAACAAGGATTTCATTCAAAAACATAGTTTTTGGGAAATAAGGAATGGAGAAATAACCCTATTTTGGGAGGATGTGTAGAAAAACATCCAAAATGGCCACATGATTAAGATCTTCAAAACCTCCAGACTTCAATAGTTGCACAAAAAAAAAATGCTTGTGGCTCAATATTGGCTCCTTGATGCACTCGATACTTAGTGGCGTCTAGGGCTCCCCATGACCCATTGGAGGAGTACACTGGCCCCAACCCAACTTCAACTCTTCCTACATAAGTTGCATGAAATAAAAATCAATATCACCCAACAACAACAATATTGAAACAGAATCCAACACCCTTTAAGAAGAGGATTAAATAATGCAATAAAGGAACATTATACAAGACTGGTGGCAGATGGAGATTCCCATCTTCTAATTTGCATTTTATATTGCCTACAAAAAGAATATTCCCTCCACAAAGTCTCCAAAAGTTGGCACCTTGAATCCTCCTTATAAATCATAACTCTCCTCCTAAAATAAATCCCAATGCTTATACCTTCACATGTAAAGCACTTCGTGGATAACTTGGAAGAAAGCCTTGTGAAAAAAGTTGTCAAAGGAACTCATGGATGCTAGGACTAGGAATTGGACTTAAAAAAAATCCCACCTCATCTAGAAACCTGCAATGTCCTACCCACAAACAAATTCCAGCCCCCGAATGGGGTGCCACGAAGGAGAGATTCATCCGACGATGACCCCATCCCCATCACTGATAACTAGCTTCGTCTGCACTTGCCAGATCAGAATGACATGTCATTCAATGCTATCACAATCCTAGTTGATTGAATATTTAATAAGCATTAATCATGACAGTCTTGGTAACCATGCATCGGTAAACCATCATTTGGTCTAAGGAGTAGCTAACTGGGGAAAATCTTCCCTTCCCAGTTCTGTTTGTCAGGTAAAAATATGGGCCTGAATTTTTAGGGGTAGTCTAAGTTTCTCATGGATCAAAGTTCCATGCATTTCAGAACCTTACCTCAACGGTTTTGCCCCATTTTGAACCAACCCAGATGCTCAAAAAATTGATCAGAGTTCTAGATTGACAGAAAATTTAAAAGCTAGCTATCTGAGGACCTGCAGTAACTCGAGAGGAAAGATTGCTCTTGAGTTAGCACACTTCTTTGGTTTACAACTGATAACACAATGGAAATCATTTTGGGAAGTACAAAAAGCATTCGATAACCAGAAGGATAACCCACAAGTACATCAGGATAGTTATGTATTATGTGAATTTGACGTGAGCAGGTACCATGACCCCAATGGAAGCTTGTTGCAGAGTCTTTAAGATTGCGACATGTGGTATATACACCGTCAGATATATGTATATACCAAGACAATCCAACCACCATAGTCTTAAAGACTCTGTAGCAGGCTGCATATTGATGGCCAATGACTGATTACTCCAAACTTGTATGCTCCAGCATTAAGGAATACAAGGAAGTTAATACACGGAGGTATCATACATTTACTTGAAGCGGAAGAAAGAATATGTATTGTTGGTGATAGAAGGCTTGGAAAAAGCTATTTGAGGAATGTCATAACATCTAACACTCGAGCAGGTCGCCAACCACCCTTCTTCTGCTCCATCTAAGATTAATTTTAAATACCAATGTTCACACAGTGAGGGTTCGGTGCAAAGGATATAGGGGAGGCTACAAAAAGGGGTAGTTTTCACGACAGATCTCTCCTCAAGAAATAGTGGGGGATGCACTCCACCTTTCCATGTGCAGCAGGAAGTGCATGCAACAACCACCATCTTTCAGTAATTCACCTTACCTCGCATTCAAGAAAAAATGGCGGAGGTAGAAGTAGAGATTCATCTCGAACGATCTCTAACTTCGAAACATGAAGTAGATGAAGACATAATCTCATGGGTGTGGGACATTGGAAGATCTAAATGGAAAGACTCCAAATATTGGAGAATGGTAGAATTGTACTAGCATATAAAAATGTTATTGGGGCAGATGCTACATACCCTAAAAATGTTATTGGGGCAGATGCTACAGACCTCTGAGGAGGCAAAGAGCACTACTCAACTTCAATTGGATGAATTTCATCTATTACTGTGTGAGGTCTTCTCTTATCTTCCTCCCAAAGGATTAACTTCAACAACGACCCAAACAAGCATGTTCATAACCTAGATAGGCACACAAGTAGTTCCAGTTCCTTCCCAGGAGCCTCATGCTCCACCACCTGTTGGGTAATTAGTATGATTTTTCCTTTACATTTTTGTATAATGACCCAAAACAATAACTTTGTTTCTTCTATTATCAGAATTCAGATCTATCTCTATTTTTCTTATCTAGAAGGTCAACTTGTTTCCAACTATTTTTCTTTGTTGTTGGTCTAGTTTCCTTAGTGATAGACCAATAGTTAAAGCTTTTTTTTATGAATTTCAACCACTAAAACAATGTAATTTGTTTTTCTTTGTTGTTAGTCTAGTTTCCTTAGTAATAGACCAATAGTGATTTTTATTTTTTTTTAATGAATTTCAACTACTAAAATAATGTATTTAAATTTTTTTTTATCTTTTTTTATTAAATTATCTTATGATTTGTAAAATTTCTTTAAAATGGTTTTATACCCAATAATATATTTATACATTTAATTAGGGTAACCATGCATTCATGATATAATGATCGAGCACAAAAACACCAGAGACGAACTTAGAGACCACTCTATTTTTTAATTAGGGTAACCATGCACAAGTGACTTTCGTGATATAATGATCAACAACAAAAACATGAGGAACGAACTTAGAGACCGTTCTCAACAAGGTGTTGAACCCCTTGATACTATTCAAAATATTATAACATGGGAGAACCGTGGACACATAAGGTTTATTCAGATTATGAAATTTTGGATTTTTATGATTACATTCTTCATCCACATATAAGGATTGGCTTAAATACGTCATAGCTCTTAGGTTTCCATTTCATTAATGTGTTATAAAGCTATTTAATGTTTTAAATGTTTCATTACATATTAATTCAATTCTCTGTTTAAATGTATCAATTTGGTATTGCTATTGATTTTTCAAGTTTTACAATCACATAGTAGTCTAATTCTCCTTTTAAATTCATCAATTTAATATTTTTCCTTTCAAATAACAAAATCGGTGATACGTGGGATGGTTATTTACTCTCATACTTTATTTTTGTATGATTGTAATTTTCATCATATACAAACATTTTACTTTAATCTCACTTGATTCATTTTGTTTATAAATTCAAATAAAATTTTAGTGATTACGTTAAAGTTTATATCATGATTTTTGGTCACCAATATCAAATGTGAGTATCATAGGTAAAAGGTCAACAAGTAAATGGTTAAAAAAGCGCTAACTCATTGTGATTAAAAAATAAAATTTAAATATCATTATTTCTTTGCGCAAAGGATATTCAACTAAATGTTGCTTGCTTCCTTGCAAGCATGAGTAAATGGTTTCAATGCTAGTTATTATGAACAGAAAAATACCTCTCGTTTGATGCATCAATATGGATTATTTCTTCATTATTTGTGTCGAGCATTTGAATTTTAATCCTTACATTAAAAATAGCATTATCTCTAACATCCTCCCTTAATGCATACATTACAAATATCACAATCACAAATTACAAAACATAACAAAAGGTTACAACACTAGAACTTTCATCTGTCTGTTTGATCTGGTCTTCCACAGCACTGAAACTCACTCTGCAATCACCTGGTTTCCGCTCTTTCTTCTCCACACATTTGAGCTACCCACTAACACATTTAAAGTCAAACTGCTTCTGACCATCTTTGAGACTCTTTGTGAAACCAACGCTTCTCGACCTCCTGAAGGATAGTCTCGACACTGAACCATTTTATTGATATACTTTCATTTGTGAAATTCCCCCGAAGAGAAAATTTCAACAGTTATATAGGAAAGCGATCTAAGTACGAAATGTTTTCAGCAATCAGTTAAACAACTAACCTTTCTACACACTTACAAACTCACAAGGTAACCTGTAGCTTTTGACTTTGAAGCACCAAAGTACAACAATAATCTTCAGTTTTTAACAGACTTCAACCAGTCATGTGTTTCTTATAGCTCCGAAGAACATGAAGAACAACAAGCCTGAATTATGTCACTCTGTTACATATTTGATTCTTCATCATTTGATTACAAATAAAATCACACTCTCTCACACACATATAATATATCTAACATACATAAACAAAATTTAAACACACCACACATACATATATAAGTAGAAAAGCAGGGCAGTGACTATTTATGGTGGTTCTTCCTTCATATCTATCCACACCGAGATACCAAACGCTAAAATATTTTTGATCGCCATTTGCTCTGAATGCGGCAGCTCCTTAGTGAGGTAATCGTACTTCATGGAGAGATCTATTGCACACTTGATGCATTGATTTTGAGCATCCATCTGATTGAGCGCTTCGGCTTCTTGAAAGCTTTTGGGCAAATTGTACAGATCTGAATCTTACAGATAATGGTGTAGAACTGTGATTTCTTTACAGAAATGTCTCTTCCACACAGATGACTCTTACGAAACAACTTAAATCATACATGCATCCACCTTCACGTATACATGCATTTACTTTATCCACATGCATTCACTTTAATATTCAAAATATCCCCCTTTTTTTTATTTAAAAGAAAACTTTATACCTCACTCTCAAACAATCCAACGCATGCAAATCTTATTCAATGCTCCACATATGCATGCATGCAAATCGTGAGTAACTCAAAAAAAAAACTCATGCTTCCTCTTTCAACGCTTGAATTCTTGAAGCTCACGCTTGAATGCTCGAAGCTTCTCAAAGATGATGCTTACACTTCAACGAGCTCACGGATATGCTCATGACCTTCTTGCCTCGATTTTCTCACCGATCTGCTCACGGATTTGCTTTACCACACGACCTCTCCTTACTACACAGCAGAACTCACAATCCAATGGCAATTATCACGACCCTTCTCCAGCTCGAACCGTGAGCACGTTACTCTCACGCAGATACTCAACTCCACGCGTAGATGCTCCAAGGATGGCAGGGAGTTTTGCAGCAGCGATCTCCTTGGCTCTGATACCAAATTAAGATTGGAAGAATTAAGTTCACACAACACAAACCGTTTTCATTACTTAACAAACAAATGGAGGTTACATATATAGCATGCAGATCACTGACTCAAGTGGATCTGATTAGCTAAAAATAGTAAACCTAGAAACTCACAGTTACAATAGTCATAGTTGAAACTCACAGTTACTACAGTTGTAAACATTATCTCTAACATATACTTATAATCATACCAGAATAATTATATTCTCTAAGTTCAACGATATTTTACTTATAATTATGTACTTACAATCTTATACAAAATTATATACATACAATGTATAAGATTATAAATACACATTTCTCGATAATTCTTAAATTGTTTAACTACAATTCATTTCAAAATCTATTAATGGGCATATACCATCAATAGTGATCATATTTTTAAACTATTTGTACTGAGTGATCGTTGGACATATTGAATTTGCATTTCCTTGTTAATTCGTGACAAGATTAAAATGAAATATACATATATTTTTAAAAAATTCCAATAAAATTAACAAGTAAAGTAGAGAAAAGTTGTTTTCGTGGAAAGCTGATTCAATGCTAAATCTAATGGTATCATCTCGACTCTACGTTCATTATATTTCAGTGTCCGCGGACTCTAAGTTTATAATATTTCATAGTGTTGGCTCTTTTGGAAGTTGAAGAAATTTGGAAAAAAAATGCGTTAATTTGTTATTTCAGAGTGTTAGCTCTCTTCGAAGCTTGAAAAAATTTGGAAAAAACTGCGTTAATTCGTTTTTTACGATTTTGCAAGCTTATTAGACAAAAAGTTATATTCACTGAAAATTTCAGTTTTTAGCTAAATTTGTTTTTTTTCATCTAAAAAGATCAATTTAAAGGCTCTGATACTAAAGAAAGAAAAAAATATAATTTTATACATTAAACTAATTTTACATTTTGAAATTTTATTTGTAATTTATTTTGAGGAAAAGTGTTTTTGGATATAAAATTATAATTGTTATTATTCTATGGGTAGGCATAGAGGGACTATAGCTATAAATAATTAGTTGACTTCATATTAGTTTGTCCTTTGACCACAAATATTTGCATAATTTCTATTGTTGGAGGTAGGGAACTAAAAACATTGATTTTTATATAGTAAAAAGTACCATATATGTAGTGATTTGATTGGATAATAGGTTGGAGGTCTTATTGCCGGCTTTAGCTATTCCCAATGTTTGATATGTTAACATATCCATACTTTTTTGTTGTGTATAGTATTTTTGATTCATATATTTTTCTTATGAACGTGGATTAATGCTACCATTAGTTCGAACGTTTGTCTTAGCATTTTCTGCTACCTAAATTTATGGCAGTGTTTGATATGCTAGCATATCCAAAGTTTGGCCTTCGAATACATTCTCTAGTGTTAGAACTATTGTTACATAAATTATAATAATTTTTTTTGGGTACGTCAGAGACCTGTCGCATTGCATTTTTTTCTTAAATCTTTACAGAACATTTCTGATAGACTTAAATGTTTACCTAACAGGCTTGGCAGCAATGAATGCTTACTTAGCAGGCTTGTTACAATACATTTTCTTCCGTTTTTTTTATTTATATGCTTCAACGACATTGCTGGTTCACTGGTTCATGCTTTCTTTTTGCATCTCCACTGATTTCTTATTTGTCTGTTGTTATTCTTATTGTTTGCATGTTCGTCTTGTTGCAGTTTACACGTTTGGGGTTCTGCAACCACGATTGGAATTGTGTCATTTCTGGTGGGTTGGTTGTTGCTTGCTTCTTTATTCCCTGTATGTTGTTTATTGTTGTTTGATTCGACTTTGCAGGGTTGGGTCCGCAGTTGGGCCTTTTGGTGCTTCTTAACTGGATTGTTATTTGTTGCTTGTTATTGTTTGCCTAGGGATTGCAATGTTGGGGTGTTGCATCCGCAGTTGGATTTCTTGTTACATTGTTTTGAAGTTGACTCTCCATAAAATACTACTAAGATAAAATAACATACAAAAAAATTGTAGCCGATGTAAATTGCATCTCTTACGCGTTGAACCAAAGTTTGTTGGCCTGAAACTATATTTCATAGATCGCGATGTTTTTTCCATGGTTTATGTCTTACTATGGTTTCATAGTTATGAGAGTAAGTTTTTTTGTGCGAGTGATTGATATAGATGGATATCGGTGGCCACCCACCTTTTCCAACTGGCTCAAAACAGTTTTCTGGCAATTTTGACAATTTACTATTTTTAGCAGTTTTAACTTTCGGGTCCATTTTGAGGGCCTAAATAAAGGTTTTTCGGGATAGTGCTTCTCAAAAATAGCCAAAGGCATGATTGAGCCCCCAAAATGAATCTCCTCGATGATACCTTTCCAACGGGCTATCATACGCCTAAAATGAAGATCGTATGCAAAAGTTACGACCTCGAGAAGTTAATGTACTAACTTACCCAAACGGGGCCCACATGACTTTTGGCGCTTCATCTCCTAGGGTTAGGTTTTTGGATGTCTAGGGTTTTTGGCATTCTTGTTTATTGTAAAAAGGCCTTCAAAGCCTCATTGTAATCATCTTCTTGCGAATGAGTGTAGTTGTCACATCTCTTCTCATAGATAAGTCGCCACCATTCCAACAAGCTTGTTTCCGCTGCATTTTACAATTACAACTTATTTCCTTATTGAATAGAATACCAGTTTTACTATATATCTATTATTTTGTGTTAAGCACCTGTTAATAATCTATATTCATTCTATTCTTCTCATAAAATCCAGATCAACAATATAGTTGTTCGCTCCCTTTTTTTTCCTCTTGTAAACTGCATTTCTAGTTATATAGTTTCTCAAGTTTCTGTGGTCATTCCGACTGACTGTCGTTTGGTTGCATGCTTGGCCAGTTTTTTTGGCGTGGCTTCATGGATAGGTGCTATCTAACTATGGAATCTTGTGTTTGGTGTATACATCGTGCACCTAAAACTTGCATGCTCTACAATTGGACCCCACACTCCTCAAACTCGCAACCATGCCTCTACCTATGATGAGTTTGTCTATTCTACCTACCTTTCCATACTTAGTCAAGTTTTCAAAGTTTGGTTATTTTTTTCATGGTTTATGTCTTACTATGGTTTCATATTTATGAGATTAAGTTTTTCTGTGTGACCGATATAGTTGTTCTCTCCCTTTTTTTCTCTCTTGTAAACTACGTTTTCGGTTCTATAGTTTCCCACGTTTTTTTGGTCATTCCAACTGACCGTCATTTGGTTGCATACTTAGCTAGTTTTATGGACATGGATTTGTCGATAGGTTCTATCGAACTATGGTATCTCTTGTTTGGTGTATACATCTTGCACCCAGAACCTTCGTGTTCCACAATTCGACTCCAGACTCCTTGAACTCGCAACTGTGCCTCTGCCTGTGATGAATTTGTCTATCCTACCTACCTTTTCATACTTAGTCGAGTTGTAAAAGTTTGGTGGGTTCACACCCTTTCAGCTTCAGAAAATTTAAAAGCATTTGCCGCTCCCCTTCATCCCCGCTACCTTTTTCCCTTCCCAATAGACATTAATTATGCTTTCAAAAGTGACAACCTACCAAATAGGTTCGAAAATATTTGTTTTAATAAGCATAAATCTCAAGGAAATCTCCCATTAAAATGAATAGACATGCAAATATTATGGGATCTGGTAATTTATTTTGCCTGAATTTTGAATTTGCAACAAAAAAAATAATAATAAAAAATGGCTCTTTTAGTTTTCTTAAAGGCTTCAACATAGTCCATGAACGTGTCACCCACAAAGGCCTTCACGTCATGTCCCTCTTTAATACTGTGCATATCTTAGATGTCATATTTGAGAATCTGCTCGGATATGGGAATGCTAATACGTTCTATTAGTCACTATTCATCGTACATACTCGAAAACATTGGCATTAATAAGAAAAAATATCGAGAACATCTGTCATGAAAACAAATTAACACAAAATCTACGGAAGATCATCCAGAGTTGCTTTGAAATACTTATTTCCATTTCTCTCTATCATCAAAGAGTTGTGCTTTAGGGTGCCTTCATTCTAATGTTCCTGGTCATGGACATATAAGACACCTTAGAGATGTGATTGAAGCCCAAATGAAAGAAGAGAGACTGTTTTTATGTGACGTGAGATTTGAGTAAAAAATAACCTATGTTATCCAACAAGAACTTAGAGAGGAGGAAAAAAAAGAAAAAGTATTTTTTGGTTGGTGTTCTCCTTGTATTCGATGCTTTGCTTGGTTGAAAATCCTACCTGGAGATTTGTTTGTTGATCTTCTTTGTTTTCTTGCTGGGAGTTTTAATGGATTTTCATGCCACATGCAAAATACTTCTTTGTTGAAGTATATAGTTTCTTCCAACAACACAGTTTTGGCAAGTGTATCGAGTTATGCAGATCGCACAAGAATTTGTCTTCCTCGGGGGCGTCACACTTACCGTGGCTTGCAAAATGGTTTGTGATGTTCGTGAATAACATGAAATATTACTCCATTTGTGAATGTAACAAGAAGCAAGAAACATGAACTGTATGGTGGATAAAATGACATATTATCACTACGGAAGTTTCTATTTCAAAGTTTGTTGAGATACTTCTGGGTGTGGTAACAGACTTGACAGAAAGCCATGTTCATTGTCAAAGTTTGTTCGGTTTCCTTTGGATGTAGTTACAGACTCCACATATTTGGTGTCACCTTCGAACATTCCAGACCTTTTTGTGGGCCTCCATATCTGCCACCACTATGACAAAAGATATATTTTGATGCGATCTAAAACATTTGATACACTTGTCAGACATGTGTTGATGTGTTCTGCAACATTTGATACACTTTCTAAACCTATGTTTCCCGAAGAAGTCATGTACTTCAACAGAATAACATTTTGCAGCTCGATTGGACGTTCCTTCTAATTTACTGTACTAAAACAAAGAAGTTCAACATACAAATCTTCAGGCAGGCTTTACGACCAAACATATGATCGAATACAGGGAGAATAACAGTCACAACATACTTGATTTTTTTTCCTGTCCCATAGCTAATGTCACATAAAATGAATCCCTCGACTTTGAATTGGGCCTGAATCGCATTTCTAAGTTGTCTCGGATGTCGATGGTCAAGAACATTACAAGGAAAGCACCTTAAAACCCAGGTTTTTGACAGCAGAGGGAAATTAATACTTCACAAATAATGGAATGTTGAATAACCAACCAATGCAAGCAGGCCATATCTGGAAGAGACAAACTATTCAAAAAACTAGGATAGATCTAGTTGGCAGCACCAATTAAGTCCAAGACCCAAAATTGATATTCAACTCATTTTTTACGAATAAAGGATTTGATCCTCAAGAAAAATGTCAACAAGATTCATCAATGTACATATTTTTTATTTGTCAGCGACAGACCAAATCGTAATCATTTTGGCAAATAATCTCAATTGTATTTTGTAACCCATCTTATTTGAATATATAATAATCGTGGTTTTTTTTTAATAGTGTTTTCCAATCTCTGGTATTGCTTTTCATTTTATTTTCTACCTTTTTTCCCTGTGTGTCATTAAACATGGACGACAAGCTTTTATTTTTGTTGCCCACTACTTCAATTTAAATAAAGGCTACTATGTTTGTTTCTTACATTTTACATTGAAAAATAATTTGTCATAGGCCATACTTATGTGGCGTCGGCCCTATACTTAAAGAAAGAAATTGGAGGACCCATCCTGCTTTCATTCTTCGGGTGCCATAAATAGAATGAATTAATGACTTACAACAAGGCATATCAAGTGTTGAAGCCATGTTCCTGTTCAATATCTTGTATATATTGCAACTTCTTCTATTTGATAATATCTGTGCATATATACTAATATGAATACAATTGGAATAAATATAAAAACTTCCTCTTAGGAAAAACTTAGGCAATTATCTGGCCACCGGGTCCCGGGTTTGGGATATTGAACAACTATGTTCCCTCTTCAATCATATACATGTTGCAACCAAAGATCTTCTGTGATCTGCAATTTATACTTTAACTAGTGATAACTCACGAGGGGTTCGAAAATCTTGGTTAATAAAGGAACAACTGAAGCTACCTTAATTACTTAAATTACACCAATTTTTATTATATTTAATTTAATTTAGATATTAATGTTAATGCAAAGTCAATGTTTTCTCATGTCATTGAAAGGAATACAAGATGAATAGATGATAAAGAGTTTATCTCGTTGAAACCAAAATGCAAATTCATGTTCCTTGTTGCGTTATATACATATTACAGTCAAAACTTTCATGGTTTCAACGAAATTTGCGAAGTTGGCGCTTATGAACTCAGTTGTTTATTGTTCCTTTATATACATATTGCACTCAAAACATCTATGATCTACAATTCCACCATGAGTTCCTCGTATACATTAACTTCGTTCAAAGTATTTTTTGTTGCCTTCCATCCCCACCAACTTTGCGTCCTTCCTGATATACATTAACTATGCTCTTACTAGTGACAATTGGACATTGGTACAAAATAATTGGCACCCGCTGCTCTGCCATATACAAATTGACTACCAGACTCCGACATCATCCCCTCTTCCATGTTACACATTATGCATTCAAATGTTTCGAACTATACAATTTGGTTGTCGGGGCCTTGCGTCCTCTGGGGAAACCTTGTGACCCTATTTTGGATCCTCACATTCGCGGGTTCACAAAAACTCCAAGTCCTATTCATTGTTTCCTAGTGTTCCTATCCTCATACTTCTTTCCACATATGCAACACCAAAGGTTTAATACTAGAACGAAATCATGCAACAAGCGTAAAAAAAACGTCATTAATAAGAAAAAATCAGAAAAACCAACCATCCCTATAGAACTTGTCCAAAAAACATGCAAAGAAGATCTTGCTTAGCGAAAGCGAGTCTCGATCATCATTTTTGTGTTTCGTACTTGCACACTTTTTCGATTGTGGGTTCCCGGATTGACGTCCTCAAAATTGTGTTTCAAATTTTTCGTGAGTTGCAAACAACGTCCAGAGTTCCGCAATATACAATTTGTCCACATGAATGTATAAAAACTCTTAATTCTCCTCTTCCACCCCCCTCTATTATCCTTTTGTGGTTGTATATTTAGTCGCAGCTATATGATCACGGCCTCATGGATTCACAAATTGACAACTCTTTATATATATATTCACACCATCATCTCGATAGACTGCAGTCCCTTTCAATAATTAGCCAATTGTGTGATCATCGGGTCTCGGGTTTGTAGTATCCAGCACTTATGTCCCCTGTTCCATCATATGCATCTTGCACCCAAAGAACTTCCATCATCTTTAATTTATGCCTTTTCTAGTGAGAACTCACCAGGGGTTCGAAAGGATTTGCATTAATAAGTGAACAATAGATGTTCTTCTATGAGATACTTAGTCATTGTTCCCTTCTCTTCTTCCCATGTACTATCTCTTTCTAGTTATATACTTAGTCGCCTTTATATGATCGTAGGTTCCAACATTGACATGTTGACATATCTTAATCTCCATCTATATCCTGACATGACGAATCCGACCGATCGCTATTCCTTTTCATACTTAGTCAATTTTATGCCCGTGGTTGTTGGGTTGGTTCTTTGGAACTCTGATGCTTCTTGTTCCGTGATATACATCTTCCACTCAAAATTTTCGTGATCTACAATTCCACTGCAGATTCCTTCGTCCTTTTCCCTTTTTTTTCTTCTTGTTTATTATCAGACTATAAAGTATGCACATGAGATTTTATAGCGCATGCATGAATTCTACATTCCATACCTAGCCAAAATATCCTTTTTTTCATGTCAAACACACGTCGTTGTGTTGGCCTTCTTAAGAAATATACAATGATTAATCGCTCATTGTCATATCCTCCATATTCTCATTTATATGCATGCAATTGCTAGTGTTTAATGTTAACAACGCATGATGCAACAACCATCCAAATTGTCATTAATGAACGAAATTTTCAAGGAGATCTCCCATTCACATGCATTGGCCCAGTATTTGCGCAGGGTTATGTTATCCCTTCAAACTTTTCATTTCATTCGTCATTTGGAGCAAACAAACTTTCTTGTAGACTTATGGCAGCAGGTCGACAACAATTTTGTGGAGATACAGTAAATATCTTTGGACATCAAGACTAGAACTTCCAGTGGTCGAGGGCATACTTTTACTATTCATCCCATTCTGCCCAGAACGAAGTGATTTGGACCTATGGAATCGCTCGTGCAGGCTGCGTCCCTGGGGCTTTTTATTGTAAGGAGGTGTCCTCTTGGTGCGCCGAAAAATATATTCCAAGACAAAGAATTATTCCACTATGTGACCATTCTCCTATTTTTTTGACACCTCAAGTATTCCGCAAGATGTTAAAATTCTCATAGTCAACATTGACGTTCAGAGGACAAGACTGCAAGCAGTTCCTAGAAAAACATGATAATGGGTTGGACATCTTAGCCAAGTTCCTCAAAGAACTGGCAACAGTTCCTGAAGATATCACAAAGTTAGAGGTAAGTTCCTTTAGAAATCCATTCCGAGAAATTGCTTGGTTGTTTACAAGACTAACGGGACAGGCATCCATGACAAGCATCTCCCATATAATTATTTATATTTTGTACTTCACAGTCAAGGAACAATTCATTTTAAATTGAGAGAAGTTAATTTCCATTGAGATCTATTTCCAATTGTCACGATTCAAAGAATCAAATAAATTTTATATGCCATCCTACTTGATTTTCGCAATAGTGCATTGTTGTCCGTTTCCAAAACTTTCACTTTCTAATAAAATAAACTATGGATTCGACCCAGTAACATTTCGGTACCAAGCCCCGTGGAGGCACAAGGACTCCCATTATTTTTATGAAGTTTTTAATTGTTTTGTCTCAGTTTTCAAATATTTGTTGTTAGGGAAGGATGCTCTGTGGATGTCTATCCAGGAAGCCAAGTTTTTGAACAGGAAGGGCACACTTGAACAAAAGGAAAATCACAGTGTACTCATGGTCTTTGGCTCTAAGGAAAATCCTTCTTTCCTTCCATGCCACACCACAAACAAGATTTTTGTTGTAGAAATAGCAAGGGAATACAACCACTAGTTGCATTTTTTCCATGACAAGAAAAAAAACTAGTTCATTCCTCTTCCCTAGAAAGTCGGAGACTTCGTGTGCAGAAATGTCAACAAGATTGACGAATTTTTCGGCCATCTCAAGAAATTGAACGTAATGTATGTTGAAAGGATAAAAGGGTTCGACCCTAATGGTATTTTTCGAGAACATTTACTGGGAGTTGGCTTTAACAACTCTTTTATCCATAGACACCTGACCAACGACAGGGACAATGATGACAACAATCTTGCTTCTGGCGATTCGGACACAGATACATTGCAAATCACAACTGAATTGTACAGAAAAAAGGGAAAAATGTCTGGTGAGAAGAGTGTCCAGTCCCCTGCCAGCACTCCCAAGATCACAACATCACAAAGCATCGCTTCAACGTCCCACCCGAGTAAGAAAGAAAACCAAAAATCTTCAAATGGAGGATGAGATAAGAACCCTCCTCGCATAAATATTGATAGTTCTCACAAAATTCCGTTGATGAAGAAGAGAAAAAACAATGCAGGGAAGGTGGACAAACCCAAAACTGAAAGTGAACAGGTGCAACTTGAAATTGAAACTGAGAACATGCACAAAATTTGGTCGTCTGCAGGGAAATAGCTGATACTGAAATTTTTGACGAAGATGAATCCTTCATATTTCAAAGTGTTTTTTTTACAGCCAGTCTAAAAGTATGGTCATTGAAAAGAGAGATGTAACAAACAAGAAAGGAAAATATCGCATAGAGATTAACTTTAGGAAAATGCGGCTGTCCCAAATCTCGCTATTTCACCAAGTAACCGATGATGCTCTTCATGATTCCATTGGAGGAATTGAAGTAGAAAATTTGAGACTTAAAGACCACCTCAACGAATTTGAGCAAGCTTTCATTGCCACCCCAGAATTTACCAGTCCTTTAGAAAAAACTGTGCCTGCTACCACTGCAGCCAAGATGAAAGTATCCTCTACCCTCCTTGCATTCTCTAGATCCCTTTTAAAGAATAACATCAACAAAAGAATGCAGATAGTTACATAATAGGGCCGACCTCATTAACTCAACAATAAGGCTGACCTCATTAACTCAATAATATAAATAATATTTACACAATATTAATTATCTTTAACGTGGTGGGGACAACATGTACCCTTCACAACATAATTATGGTTATAAGAAAATCTTACTCTCAGAAAATATAACAAGGATCTCTCTCATCCTCTAATTCTTATCCACTAGGGACACATCCACCTATTCTCACCCACAAGGATGTCACACTCAACTGAGTCCACGAGAGTACCATATGGAGCACCATATCAAGCTAACTCATCTAATACCATAGGAGTACAAGGGAGGAGACCATCTCAAGTTGACTTAACTCAGTCCATAGGAGTACAAGGAAGGAGACCATCTCAAGTCATCTCAACTCAGTTCATAGGAGTAGACAAGAGACAAGACATCATAACAACCGAGTCCAAAGTTTGATGCACACCCATCACATGGGAACACCCAACACTTGGGCTCTCTCTCATAGATGTCTCAACTTAGTCTAGAGGAGAACGATCTGAAGGATGTCTCATGAAGCTCTAATCAACAACAAACACGACAAATGAGAGAATGATGGTAAGTAGGGGCATGTCCATAGTGATCAATTTGAACATAGAAAATAAACCACTATGTTGACTTATATATACCATCTAATAAATCTATTAAATGTTCTAAAGTCAATTTAATTCAAAAAAATCATTAACAATTAAGTGATGTGCATTGGTGTGTTAATAGTTTGTCTTCAAATTTCTTTAACTTAAGTGAACATAATTTTTTATTTATTTTTAGTTATGTTTGGATTGTAAAAATATATTAAAATTATGTTGATCATTCAAATATTCATATTGTTTAGGTTCTTTTTCCATATTAAAATCAAGGATGTAAAAATATCAATTATACATGATGCTAGCACCATATGAAGGACGAGAAGGATTATATTAGAAGAAATATATTTGAAAGTATGTTTGCATATAATATAAATGAGCAATCATGGTATCATCTAGTTTCTATGTGAAAACATAACTTATAATTATGTTAAAACTTATGAGCAATCATGATAACTTACAATTATGTTAAAACTTGGATATATATATATAGAGATTAATAAAAAGGGAAAATGTCACTTGAAACTTTGAAGTTTGAAATTTAGAGGACAACATGGTATCCATTGATACTGATAGAATTTTTTATTTTGTTACATAAGGTAATATTTCACCACATGTTTCAATGAGAATAAGTTGGAATTATCTTGCATATATGTGTTGTATTTATTGTGGTTACACCTCGAAGAATCAAGACAAAGTGAAATATTATTTGACGTGATGTATGAAGGGGAAGTGTAGGTTTATGAAGGGGAAGTGTGTGTGATGTCATGATTGTGGTTACACCTCCAATAAAAAAGACAAAGTGAAATATTTTTTGATGTGATGCATGAAAGGGAAGCATAAGTTTATTGAGGGAAAGAGTAGGTTTATTAAAGATTTTTTTATATATGAAAAGGATTTGTTATATTAAAAGTATATTTTTTTTTCATGAAACCCATGAAACTAAAATCCATGTTCATTTTGATTACTTTCATCCATATGTTATAATTTATCAATAAAGCCATCTAATTTTAAGTCCAAAATCAAAAGTTAAAAAATGGAAAATGACAAAGAAAAACCAAAAATAAATAATCAAGGATATATTCCATTACAATCTTGTTTTTAAACAACATTCCATTACAATATATTCATTAATAACATATTATTTACTTGATATTGTTTTGTTGTTTTTATTTATGTTTTAAATTGAATGATATATTTTATGCAACATCATGTATTTGTTCAATCTCATAAATAACTATTTTTATTTGATGATGTTAATTGAATTATTTATTTTGCAAAAAAAATATCAATATTTAAATAAATAATTTATTTTATTATTTTATTATATAATATGCTTTATATTTCAAATTGAATGATATAATTTATTTATAAATGTGTGGATTAGGAGTGTATCTTAAAAAAATCCCCAACTTTCATGATAAACCACCACGTTATTAGTGAATGCAAAATATAAACCACCACGTTATTAGTGAATGTAATATATATGTGCTCAACGCATCACTAATGAGCTCAGTCCACCTAAGTATTGTACAATCATTGTACAATATATTAAGTATTGTCTGCATGACATAGCTATCACATAGGGTAGTGCATGTGCTATTAAGAACTATTTCAATGGCATAGCTTCCTATGGAACAGTCTTAGGTATTGTTTCAATGAGTCTTAGTTATTGTTTCAATGACAATTATGGCAGGGAACATTTTTATGTACAATCATTTCCTAATTTAACTTACATAATCAATTATATATTAAAAAATAAATAATAATTTAACTTTAAGAGAAAAAACAAATAACAATTTGGTTTAAATTGGAAAACAAACTTCAACCATTCTTGATGTTATATCAATGATTGATTATGTAAGTTAAATTAGGTTAAAAATTCAAGTAATTTATAAATTCAATTATGAAAATAATAAGTAATATAATGATGATGATGATGATTAATGTCCATTAAGACTTAATTGGTCTATCTTATCTTAAGAGAGTGAGTTATTACTTGTGATTCTTTAGAATTTTGTTTCTATGCTGGAAAAGCATTAAGAGAAGCTTTCCAAAATCACCATATAATAAAATTATCATTTTACAGTTTATTATTTATTTAAAATTCTAAATTTTATTTATTTATTTATTTAAATATAAATTTATATATGTTAAAAATTT
The DNA here is from genome assembly GCA_032191745.1 of Picea mariana. Lineage (NCBI taxonomy): Eukaryota > Viridiplantae > Streptophyta > Pinopsida > Pinales > Pinaceae > Picea > Picea mariana. Next base: position 29,224 of record JASDQU011508668.1, read on the forward strand.
AAATAACTTATAAATTCAAGTATGCAAATAATAAATTATACATAAATTAGTAATATAATAAAATTATCATATTAAAATAACAATACAATTTTTCAATTTATTATTTATTTAAAATTTTAAATGTTATTTATTTTTTCTATTAAAAATTAAATTAATTAACTTAAAAATACAAATGATATAAACATGTAAAAATAATCGTTATTTATAATTTTATTTATATCTAAACAAAATTACATTATTTATATTCTTAAAAACATTTCATAAATCATTTAAAAAAATCAAATTAAAACATAAAAATAAATCAAAATGAAATCTTCCTTATCAAATTGAAAAATGAAACGAAATCAAAATGAAATCTTCCTTATCAAATTGAAAAATGAAAAGAAATTAAAATAAAACCTTCCTTAAACCAAAAAAAATACCATAAGAACCCTTCAATTCACCTCCATGTATCAAAAGAAAACTCATTTTCAAAAAGGTTCCTCTCATCCTCTACAACTTTCTAAAACAATAAATGTGAAAGCATACTCATGCCATATTACATTTGGAAAATATAAATGTATAAAATACGTGAGCGATCATACACTCCAAGATGTATGGAATCAAAACTTTGGAGTAAAAAGTAATTTTATTACATTTAGTAAACATAAATTATATAGGCAGTAAAAGTGCCATATCAAAATGAAAATAAAAATTACCATTCATTCATTATTTGTCTAAATTATTAAATTTTTATAAATTTTGTTTTTAAGAATTTAATTGTTTAATATACACATGCACATAAAATAAAAATGTAAATCAAAATTAAATGGCAGAAAATTACAAGACAACAATGACACGCATAAGAATACAAGGAATTTATATGGTAAAACCTTTTAAAAGGGAAACGTTCACTAGGAAATGATAATCAATTTTATTATTCTTAAAGGGAGAATTACAACAACCAAAGAACAAAGACTTACAACCATCTCTCACACTCTTCCACTTTGCCTCTTTATTTGATATTTCATGCTCAAATTTATTCATCACCTTTCCTGCAAGCCAAGAGAAGCCGAGAACCATCGTAGCTTCTCTAACCAAATTGGTTTCGTGAACATGTTTGCACAATTTTCTTGTGTATGGAACTTTTCCAGAGCCACTCAACCTTCATCAATAACCTGTCTTACAATGGTATTTAATAGGAATATGATTTCTCTTATTGTGATAAGATAATTTTGTTAGCCACGTGAATAACACTTTCACTATTGCATAATAGTTTCACCTTGTCTTATATCCTTAGAAACTCACCCAACAAATATTTTATCCAAATTTCCTCCTTGTAAGCATGTGAGTCAACTATATATTCTACCTCAGTAGTGGATAAATAAACTATGTTTTTAAGATTTAACATCCAACTAACAGGTCCACCTGCAACAGTAAAGACATATCCTGAAGTTGATCTACTTTTTTTCAAGTCGCCTACAAAATTTGAATTGACATAACCACATACTACATCATTGCAACCATTATAGGTGATGAAATAGTTACTTGTTCCCCTAAGATACCAAAGCACCCATTTCATTGTTTCCCAATGCTCTTTACCTGGATTTTCCATGTATTTACTAAAAATAGCAACATCATGTGAAATATTTGGTCTCGTTCTTACCATTGCATACATAAAACTTCATATTGAATTATCATACAATACACAAGACATATACTCATTTATTCATCATTGCTAGGACATAAACTTGAATAAAACTTGAAATGGGAAGACAAAGAGATTTTTACTAGTTTCACATTATTCATACCGAATCTCATAAGTATTTTCTCCAAAAAAAAATTTTCTGATAACCAATACTTACCATTTCTTAGGTCTGAGTGTATCTCCTTTCCCAAAATTTGTTTTGTTGCTCCTAGATCCTTCATATCAAACTTCATAGCCAATTGAGTCTTCAACCTGTTGATCTCAACCATGATTTTTCTTGATACAAGCATACCGTCAAGATATAACACCAAAATAGTGAATATGCCAATTTTCAGCTTTTTGAAGTAAACACAATGGTCATACCCACTTCTTGTAAAATTGTGGCTTGCCATGAAAGAATCAAATTTCTTGTACCACTTCCTAAGAGACTCTTTCTGGCCACACAACGGCTTATTGAGTTTACAAACAAACATGTTATTCTGAGCTTGACCAAACTATTCTAGTTGTTCCATATATATTTCTTCATCCAAATCTCCTTGTAAAATTGTTGTTTTAACATCTAGTTGTTCTAGCTCAAGATCAAGTAAGGAAACTAGTGCTAACACAACACAAATTGAATCAAGCTTAACAACTGGTGAAAATTTTCCATGGCAATCAATACCTTCCTTTTCAGAATAACCTTTTTCCACCAGTCTTTCTTTGTACCTATCAACTTTATCATCAACACCCTTTTTCAGTTTGTAGACCCACTTACAACCTACAAACTCTCTTTCCTTCGAGAGTTCTACCAAGTCCCATGTTTTATTCCTCTCTAAGGAATCCATTTCTTCTTTCATTGCTAATTTTAATTTATCGCTATCATATACCTCTATTGCTTCTTGATGACAACTAGGTTATCCATCATTAGAAATCAAATAAAACAATGTAGCATAATCATCATACCTCTTAGAAAATTTCAGAGTCGTGTAGATCTCCATAGATATGTTGTGGTATTTCCTCAATTTCTTGGAATTATTTTTTATGATCATGTTCTTCTACAAGAGATTCTTAGTGATCATATTCATGCTCCTTCTCTCTTGTAGATGATCGAGACTCCAACTAAATTTGCAGAGCTTGTGGTACTTCTTCTTGTTTCATTTCAACATCTACATCCGATTTTATGAGTGACAATTCTTCAAATACCACATCTCTCTTAATGATGATTTTGTGTGAATTGGGATCCCGTAATCTAAATCCATTAATTCCATCACCACACCCAATAAAGATAATCATTTTTTATTTGGGATCTAACTTACAACATGATTCTTAGGAATAAGAGGATATGATTCACAACCAAATATTTTATGATTCTTTCAATGGTGTCTGTTGTGGAAAACCACATATATGTGACTAAATCATCCCAATATTTAGATAATGAACACAATAGCGAGACTTATTTTTCCTCATCTTTGTATTTTACTTCCATACTAGATAATTGACAAAGCAGAGTATTGAAAACATTTAAATGATCAACAATTTTTTTACCTTCTTTCATTTGTAAGTTATACAATTGTCTTTTCAAGGATATTTTGTTCATCAAGGACTTTGTCATATAAATACGTTCGACTCTATTCCATAAGCCTATTGTTGTCTCCTCTACAACAATGTTAAACAAAACATCATCTTCTAAACACAAACAAATGGTACTGAGAGCTCTTGCATCCAGATCTTCCGAGTCCTCATCTGTCATGTTTGTTGGCGTCTTTGTCTTTCCCGCCAATGCCTTTTGCAGTCCTTGTTGCACAAGCAAATCCCGCATCTTGAGCTTCCATAACTCAAAGTTGTTTTTGTCGTTGAATTTCTCCCCCTCAAACATTGAAC